>CAUYRH010153640.1:0-10092 GCA_963574655.1 Perodicticus potto | reverse complement strand
GCCAGCCACGTACACCTGAGCTGGCGGGTTCGAATCCAGCCTGGCCCGCCAAACAACAATGACGGCTGCAACCAAAAAATGGCCGGGCGTTGTGGTGGGCGCCTGTAGTCCCAGCTACTTGGGAGGCGGAGGCAGGAGACTGGCTTGAGCCCAGGAATTGAAGGTTGCTGTGAGCTATGATGCCACAGCACTCTATAAAGGGTGACAGCTTGAGGCTCTGTCTCAAAAAAAAGAAATAAAGACATGGCAGCAAAACTCAGTTGTTTCTGAGGTTATTCAAAACAAAAATACTTGGTGGAGCTCGTTGTACGTAAGCAATTGGGTTACTTACCCCTTACCTCCATTTGTAAATGTACAAGAGTATAACTTCACTGATTCTGATTATTTCTGGATTTTAAACAGTTTTATCCTGTTATTCGTTACTTTCTTTTTATTGCAAATTAATATGAGGGCACAATTAGGTTATAATTTTTGCATTTGTTAGGTAGAGCCCCTCTTGGTGTGTCTCACACCCAGGAGGTGTGCCATACACCCTTCCCTTGGGCCCATTAAGTGGGCACATCCCCCTCCCTCCTCCTTTCCACCCCCAACTTGAATTGAGTTTTTCTCTTCGGCGGGCGTGTATTAGATCATCTCCTGGCCTCATGTAAGTATTGAGTACATTGGATACTTGCTTTTCCATTCCTGCGATACTTTACTAAGAAGAATGTCTTTCAACTCCAGGATTTTATGGTTTCTGAAACATTTGTTTCATCACCAAGAACAAAAATAGCGATCACCCTATACATGAGTCCTATAATCACTGACACATGTGAACCACTCGAAGAGTCTATTTCCCCCTACCGCATAGGCCAAGCAAGCATCAAAGTATTAAAAATATCATTACAGGTCATAATGATACAAAGCAAAGGCTGAAACACATATTCCTAAAATGGACTTTACCCAAAACCCATGATGAAAGGGAAGAGCAATGCTGTGTTTTGATAGCCTTGACCTAAAACATCCTACTTCTGAGCTGGCTTTTTTTTTTTTTTTTTTTTGAGACAGAGCTTCAAGCTGTCACCCTGGGTAGAGTGCCATGGCATCACAGTTCACAGCAACCTCCAATTCCTGGGCTCAAGCGAATCTCCTGCCTCCGCCTCCCAAGTAGCTGGGACTACAGGCGCCCGCCACAACACCCAGCTATTTTTTGGTTGCAGCCGTCATTGTTGTTTGGCGGGTCCGGGCTGGATTCGAACCCGCCAGCTCAGGTGTATGTGGCTGGCGCCTTAGCCCGTTGAGCCACAGGCGCTGAGCCCCCCCCCCTTTTTTTTTGCTGGAGCTGGGTTTGAACCCGCCACCTCCCGTATATGGGGGCTGGCACCCTACTCTTTGAGCCACAGGCGCCACCCTGTTGTTTTTTTTTTTTTTAGAAACAGGGTCTCACTTTGTCACCCTCAGTAGAGTGTCGTGGTGTCACAGCTCACAGCAACCTCCAGCTCTTGGGCTTAGGCGACTCTCTTGCCTCAGCCTCCCGAGTAGCCGAGCTGGCTTTTAAGGAACAAGTTGGTTTCTGCTAAGAAGAGACTCACTAAGACGTGCAATGTCAATGCTTAGTGTACAGGACGTGTAGAAAGATCTCTGTTCATTCCCAGTGGTTGAGAAACAGGATGTCAAGTGTGAATATTCCAATTAACTGAGGAAAGACAGCGATTAAAAACCCAGATTAGGGTGAGAAAGTAAAGAGCATTCAGTTCAGGAGCTGGACAGGCTCTCTCTTCATGAAGCTGGATTCTCTTCGCAGAGAACAGTTTTTTTGTTTTTTGTTTTTTGTTTTTTACACAGAGTCTCACTTTGTTGCCCTCGGTGGAATGCTGTGGAGTCATATCTCACAGCAACTTCAAACTCTTGGGCTCAAGCGATTCTCTTGCGTCAGCCTCCCAAGTAGCTGGGACTACAGGTGCCCAGCTCAATGCCCAGCTATTTTTAGAGGCGAGGTCTGGCTTTGGCTCAGACTGTTCTCGAACGTATGAGCTCAGGTAATTCATCTGCCTCAGCTTCCTAGAGTGCTATGATTACAGGCATGAGCCACGGCGCCCAACCTCAGAGAACACTTCTTATCACATGGTATTACAGGTGCAGGCAGAATAACGTGTCCTTGGCTGAGCGCCTATAGCTCAGCGGCTAGAGCGCCAGCCACATACACCGGAGCTGGTGGGTTCAAATCCATTGTCACAACAATGACAACTGCAACAAAAAAATAGCCAGGCGTCGTGGTGGGCGCCTGTAGTCCCAGTTACTTGGGAGGCTGAGGCAGGAGAATCTCTTGAGCCCATGAGTTTAAGGTTGCTGTGAGCTGTGACACCATGGCACTCTCTCCACCCAGGGGACATAGTGAGACTCTGTCTCAAAAAAAAAAAAAAAAAAAAAAAGAATAACGTGTCCTTGTCCATTGCATTCCCTGGCAAAATAACTAGGCTGGGGCTCAGGGTTGTTGACTTCAATCCTAGACATAGAATAAACAATTTGACCTCTCTCAACCTCATTTTCTTCATTAATAAAATGAGGGTGATTAGGCTAGCATGAGTTAGATACAGTCTTCCACCATCGTTTAATTTATTAAAAAAAAAAAAAAAAAAAAAAAAAAAAAAAAGAAAAAAGTAAGTTTCTAGTAAAGGCTTATTGGCAATTGTTTACCTTTAAAGGTTAAGTGCAGAGGCCAGGCATAGTGGCTCACCCCTGTAATCCTAGCTTTTTGTGAGGCTGACACAGAGGCTGACTTGAGGTTAGGAGTTCAAGACCAGCCTGAGCAAAAATTAAAACCCTATCTCTACTAAAACTAAAAAATAAATTAGGTGGGTGTTATGGTGCATGCTTGTAGTCCCAGCTACTCAGGAAGTTGAGGCAGGAGGATCCCTTGAGCCCAGGGGTATGAGGTTACAGTGAGCTATGCCATGGCACTCTACCCAGGATGACAGAGTGAGACTCTGTCTCTAAATAAACAAATAAATAATAAAATTTTTTTTAAAGTGCAGAAAAATAGATTCACTATTTGAGAAATCTACTCATTTGAATCTCAGAGAACTAAACCTTCACACCAGAGATATAAAGGAATAGTTGTCTAAAGTTTAGGCACAAATTCGTTTCCTAAAATCAAAGTCACTGATACTGTTTCTTTCTTTCTTTCTTTCTTTTTCTTTTTTTCTTTTTGCTTAGAAAGGTCTGTGGACAGAATTCTAGTAGAGACACACCCTTTAGCTAGGCATAGAAAATATTTCTATTCCAGGCTTCTACCCCTTGATGTGTGTTCTGGGAATAATTCCTCTTGTTTACCCTTCACTTCTCATTACACTGTTAATTATAGCATCTCCATCAAACACTGATGGGAAAGGGAAGGAAAAACAGCCAAATTAGTTAATTTCTCCACTTTTCATTAATTTTAGTGGTATGGTTAGAAGGAGAAGAAGATGGAACCATTGGTTTAAATGATATTGAAGAATTCACTATAATTTTATTTATTTAGGTTACCCTTGTAATACTCAGATTCACAGCACAGCTACGATTTTTTACGATCTCTTCCCTAATAACATAGAAGAACCAGGCACTGTTGAACAAAGCCAGATGCAGAAAATGCCATATCCCAGCCCAGTAAATATGTATGCAATCTGAAGAGGTTTACCTTTACATTTTGAGTGTGTTATAGTTGTGCAAACCTAGGCCAAAATTTTAAGATTACTTTTGACGTCATTTTTTGGCCAGGCATTGTGGTTCATTTCTATAATCCTAGCACTCTGGTGGCCAAGGTAGGAGGATCACTTAAGCTCAGGAGTTTGAGACCAGCCTGAGCAAAAGATAGGCCCTGTCTCTACTAAAAATAGAAAAAATTAGCCGGGCGTTGTGGCAGATGCCTGTAGTCCCCCTTATTCTCAGGAGGGTTGCTTGAACCCTGGAGTTTGAGGTTGCTGTGAGCTAGGCTGATGCCATGGCATTCTAGCATGGGCAATAGAGCGAGACTCTGTGTCCAAAAAAAAGAACGATACATTTCTTAAATTATCCAGGACAGCTAGATTAATTAACAGCACTGAGTCTTGGGAAAGGTGATTTCTTTACATAGTCAAAACACACGTCCATCTACATACACCCAGAGGAACAAATGTTTGTACACATCCAATCCCAAAAAACACAGCAGCAAGTCACTTTCTGCCTTCCGCACAGGCTCACGTGACCCATTCTGTTTCATCCAAGCATTATCAGAAGTCAAGACAGCCAGAACAGTATTCACTCGGAGGCTATAAAGAGTTTCCATTTTCTTCATTAAAATAAATTGAGCACAGAGAGAAAAGGGGAGAATCTTGGAGAACACAGTCCGTCTGTCAGTGTCCACCTTTGAATGACCTCAACTTACTGGACTCTCTGAACCCCCATTCTTTTCCAGTACTTTTCACCCGGAAGGTGATGTCAGCCATACATTCCTTTTTCGTTTTTCTCTCTCTTGTGGATTTTCCTGAAATATTTACAACTGCTTAACAAGGTTTGATGAAATTTGGAGGAAAGGAGCAAACAGCACCAGTGGTTCATGTGGCTGGAAGGTGCCAGGTGTGGTCCCTGGGCAGACAGCTGGAACCTTCAGAGCTCTGTCCTTCCTGCCTTGTGCCTCCTGCCCAACTCTCTAACATCCCATCTGCCTCCTGCCCTACCTCTGGTCTCCTGCTCCACTGTCACCAGTGCCCAGAACAACCCCACCCCGCTCACCACATGAAGCCATGCTCCACGCGTTCACCATCTCAGCCTTCTCTCAACAAGGCTCAGCTCCGGGATCCTGCCGACTCCCACACCAGAGAGGGAAGTCGCAACTCCACCGCTCCAGCCATTTGGGGAGAATGTGGTGTTTCAGCAGAGGAGAAAAACTAAGTAGGGGGACATACAAACAAGAGGGCAAAGGACACTTAGCTCCAACTCCACAGCCATACAGTCAGAACCCCCAGGCCTGCCAATTCCACATCATCCACGTGAACAGAGAAAAACTCGAGTGTGGATCACTCCAGCCGTCCGAACACAATTCCATTTCTTGTTTGGAACGAATTTTGGTGCTAACATGTAAATATGGGTGTGTCTAGCTGTTGGCTATTCTGGGAATCCCTGTCGAACAAAATAATGAAGCCACAGTGTGACAGCAAGGCTTAGGCTTGCTGAGAGGCAGGCCTGTTCGTCCTTCCTGCCCCTCCCGGCCTCTGCAGAGCCCAGAGCAATTCCTCCTGGGAGCTCACTTCAAGCTGGGCCTGGGGGACACAGGAGCACAAAGCCTGGATGACAATCCCTTAAAGACATTCCCTTGAGGGGGGCTCCTGTGCCTCAGCGGGTAGGGCACTGGCCCCATATACTGAAGGTGGTGGGTTCAAACCCAGCCTCGGCCAAACTGCAAAACAGGAAAATAGCCGGGCGTTGTGGCGGGTGCCTGTCATCCCAGCTACTCAGGAGGCTGAGGCAAGAGAATTGCCTAAGCCCAGGAGTCGGAGGTTGCTGTGAGCTGTGTGACGCCACAGCACTCTACCCAGGACGATAAAGTAAGCCTCTGTCTCTACAAAAAAAAAAAAAAGACATTCCCTTGAGAAGCAGCCACGAGGAAGGCAGGAATGCCAGACTCCATTGGGATGTGGACATTCTGGAAAGAAAGATAAAAACTGGGGGCTGGGGCGGACAACACGTAAGCAGGGGACTGTGGAAGGCAGGGCACCCAAACGGCAAGGTCTGCAGGCAGGCGACTGCAAGAGCACCAGAGCTGGCTTCTCTGCCACAACTCGGGTTACTTGGGCCGGGTCAGCTGACACACGGCAAGGGCTTTGGAAGCCTGGCATCAGTAAGGCATTCTGCACCCTCCTGCTCCCCGAGAGCCAGCGAGGATGCTGACAGGCTCTCTGAGGTTTTCTTCCTGGGTCGAGATTAGGTAGCTCACGGGCTCTAGTGAAGGCATCCCTCACTTCTTTCATAGTGGCTTCTGGTTAAGTGGTTTCTTAAAATTGTGCTGAGACACTATTGTCATAGGGAATCTCATGAGGAGTTGCTGTTGTGTCCAGCTGCACAACCTCTCCACATCCCGAGGCAGAGATAGCACTGGGTTCAACCCATAACTTGCTCGGGCTCCATACACAGGAAGACCAACCTTCCACCTCTTCTTGGACTAATCCTGGTACCAGATAAGTAGGCAGCAGTCATGAGGGCCACCTTTAGTCCTGGCCCCTGGACCTCTTCAATAATCTTCTTGCTCTCTCTCTTTCTTTACTTTTTTGATCAATTGAATGCAAACGATCCTGGGGAACCTTCCAAGTCCATGGGGATCACCAAAAGATTGCACAGGGGCGGGGGCCTCAGTGGCCACCCAGAAAATCCACCTGGCTAGGAACATCACATTCTGCTGTGTGAGCAAAAAATTAACCTTGACCATGCAAAGCCACCAAGGGGGTTGTTACAACAATTAGCCTATCTGACTAACACACATATCCTGTTGGCAGCCCCTTAGGTTCCCCCAGGGCCCCTCAGTTTCCCAGCTCTCTCGTTAATATCATTAAGGCTCACCACCAAATACAAACAGGGACAGAAATTATAGCTGAAACTAGGTCATTATATTCTTCTAAAGAACCTAAAAATGTTAAGTCAACAATGAAGATCTTAAACAAAATAGCCCTTCCCCTACCCATAAAAGCATTCTTGTTTCAAGTATTAACTAATTGATTGATTGATTCATTCATTCACTTGCACATACAACTATAGAATGACGGCTCCATTCATAGAAAAGTGTTAAGAAACAGAGTAGGGAAGTAGACCAAGGTACACTTAATTACCTTTCCTTACAGAAGAGTCTACATCATAATTCTGGAGGCTGACAACAAATAAATAACATATATATGTCACATAGCGGGCAAGCACTTTGAAAAATACAGCAGAATAAGTACAGAGACTGATTAGAGCTACTGTATTTCTGAGCCAAAATTTCCTTTTCTGTGAATCCCAGGCTTGCACTCCATTACAGGGTATTCATCAAAGGACTGACATCCCTTCACCTGCGTGGAGGTTTCCAGATCTCAGGGGCCAGAGCAAAAGCAGACACCTCTTGGCTGCTATGGCAGATAGAACCACCCCAGAGAAAGCCCACCCCTCAGGACCACACCGAGGAGCCCGCGGCCTCCAAAGGGACCATGAGATAGCTAGATTCAAATTGCACCCATAATTATTGAAGGCCTGCTCTGCTAGAGGTACTTTGCAGCCTATTTCCACATTGTTACTGACCTAGTCACCTGGCTATTCAGCTCTGGAAACCTCACTGATTAAAGCTATTCTTGGGGACACCATATGCCCCAGTTTGAGGAGCTAGCTCTGAGTAACAACTGTTGTCCCAGCAAAATTATTTATAGACTTCCTTTTCACTCTCAAGAGTGTCTCATTTGACCATAAGTTACCTGATCACCCAAGAGATCTTTATCTATGGTAAAATGATAAATTCAAAGTCTTGGAGTGTTAGAAATTAGCCTTTCATTCAACAAATATTTATGGAGTGCCTTCTGGATGCCTAGTGCTCTGGTACATACTGGAAGGCAAAGGGGAATAAATAAGATACAGTCCCTGGCCTGGAATATCACATTGTAATTGGGCAACACAGATACACAGACAAAGGCAGGAGAATGTGACAGAAATGGATGTTACTGATGATGTTAGCATCGGAGAGACCGACTCCTGTGGTCCTTCTGCTGAAACTGAACTTTTCAGTATCATATTTGCCCAGAACTGAACAGGATCTTAAAATTCTAACGTAGATTCGCATCCGACTTTTGCAATTTTTCCAGCCAGCTCTTCCAATCTCCCTGACCTTTAAATGCTGGGGTGCCCGACGAGGGCATCTTTTGGATTTTTCCTTTCTGCACACAGACTTGATCCTCAGGGACCTCTCAGAGTTCCCTCTCTCCTCAACTCCAGTCACGACTATCCAAACTGCTATCAACATCTCCACTGTGGATGCCTGTTAAAAATCTCGATTTTCACCTCTCTAGAAGATTTTCTGCTCTTCCCACCCCCACACCATAAACACCCTCTCATCTACCCCCTTAAACACTTCCCCACTTAGATAAATGGCAACTCCATCCTTCCAGCTGCTCACACCAAAATTTTGGAAGTCATCTCTGATTCCTTTTTTTTTTCCTTCTTACATCCCACATCCAATCCCTTAGCAAATTCTTTTGGCTTTACCTCTAATGTACATCTAAAATTTGCCTTCTTATCACCACATGCTTATCACCACCTAGTCTAAGCTGGCACTGATTCTTATTAGAAGCCTGCTAATAGCCTCTCTGCCCTTCCCCATCCGTACTTGGGTTATACCAACAGAGCACCCAGCTCTTTATTATTATTATTATTTTTAAAAGCTAGAGTCTTGCTTTGTCTTCCAGGCTGGAGTGCAGTGGTGTGATCATAGCTCACTGTAGCCTCAAACTCCTGGGCTCAAGCAATCCTCCTGCCTCAGCCTCCCAACTAGCTGAGACTACATACACATGCCATCATGTACTGTTAATGTTTTTTATTTTTTTACTAGAGATAAGGTCTTGCTATGTTGCTGAGGCTGGTCTCGAACTCCTGGCTTCAAGCAATCTTCCCACTTTGGCCTCTCGAAGTGCTGAGCCACAGCACCTGGACAGTATTGCCCTTTGAAAAGGTAAGTCACACTTGCTAGTGGCTCCCCACCTCCCTCAAAATAAAAGCCTAAGTTGTCACCATAGTTTCGCAGGCCCTATGTGATCTGGCCTGTGATTACCCCTAAGCCTCTTTTCCTCCCACATTCTTGCATGTTCCTTGTACACGTCAGAAACTTGTTGTTCCCTCCCTTGTCTTTGCTCAAATATCACCTCAGGGAAGGTGTCCCCAGAATCCTGTTTACACCTTCATTCCCTACTCCCTACCCCACACTTCCTATTCCTTTTCCCTGTCTTATTTTACCCATCAAAGTAATTCCATCAAACAGATTAAATTCAGGGTGATTAAATTTAAGTTTCAGGTAATGGTGAATAATATTTTAGTGTAAGTATATCCCATACAATATTTGGGCCATATATACTTAGGCTAAAAAAAAATATCCATTACTTATCTGAAATTCAAATTCAGTGGGGGTAGCCTGTATTTTTATTTGCTAAGTCTGACAACCTTGCCAGGCTATATGTTTTACCTATTTGTTCACTGTCTGCCTCGATTATCCCCACTGCTCCCCCCAAACTTGGCCTTTAGAAGAGAAGTTCAAAAGGGTGGTACCTATGGCTCAAAGAGTAGGGCGCCAGCCCCATATACCAGAGGTGGCGGGTTCAAACCTGGCCCCAGCCAAAAAAAAAAAGAAAAGAAGTTCAGGTGGTACCCGTAGCTCAGTGGGTAGGGTGCTGGTCACATACACACAGGCTGGTGGGTTCGATCCGGCCTGGGCCTGCTGAACAATGACAACTACAACCAAAAAATAGCCAGTGAGGCGGTGACTGTGGTTCAAAGGAGTAGGGTGCCAACCCCATATACCAGAGGTGGCGAGTTCAAACCCAGCCCTGGCCAAAAACTGCAAAAAAAAAAAAAAAAAAAAAAGAAAGAAAGAAAGAAAGAAAGAAAAATAAATAAATAGCCGAGCGTTGTGGAGGGCACCTGTTGTCCCAGCTACTTGGGAGGCTTAGGCAAGAGAATCACTTAAGCCCAAGAGGTTGAGGTTGCTGTGAGCTGTGGCATCACAGCACTCTACCAAGGGCAACATAGTGAGACTGTCTCAACAAAAAAAAAAAAAAGAAGTTCAATGAAGACAAGTATTTTTACTCTGCTTTGTCCCCTGCTAATCCACATTAACAGATACGCTATATTTACTGAATGAGTGAATACAGAGTGTGAGCACTGTCTCAGCCTGGACCATCCTAGCCTCCAAAGCATCTCTGAATTGCTGTGGTTGTCTGAAAGTTACGTCTTTTTTTTTTTTTTTTTTTTTTTAGACAGAGCCAAAACCATTAAACCTTGAAAGAGTGCAGTTGCAACACAACACACAGCAACCACCAAATACGGGGCACAAACAATTCTCTTTTACACCCCAACCAAGTAACATGGATT
>CAUYRH010153639.1:0-16134 GCA_963574655.1 Perodicticus potto | reverse complement strand
GAGAGGATAAAGGGTGAGATCACACTTGTGGTGCATATTTGAAGGGTCAGGAGAAAACTTCTAAATATGGATCAAAAATGTTTTCACACAGTAAATGAGAAAATATCATGAATGTTATATCAATCAGGTTGATAAAAATATCTCCGATTGTATGTGACGCCTGCACACTGTACTCCATGACTGAATTATTGTACACAGCTATGACTCAATAAAAAATAATTAAAAAATATAGACTAAAAAAAGTATTCATTAATTATTCAACAAATATTTATTGAGTGCCTAAGCTATGATCTGAATGTTTGCATCTCCTCAAAATTTACATGTTGAAACCCTCACCACTCCCCCCACCAAGAGGACTGTCTTAGGAAGTGGGGCCTTTGGGATGCGATTAGGTCCTGAGAGCACAGCTCTCATGAAAGAGATTAGTACCCTTACAAAGAAGATCCCAGAGACCCAGCTAGCTTCTTCCACCAGGATGGGTGTCATCTATGAACCAGGAAACAGGCTCTCAGCAGACACTGAATCTGCCAGTCCCTTGATTTTGAACTTGCCAGCCTCTAGAACTGTGAGAAATACATGTTTGTTGTATAAGCCACCTAGTCAATGATATTCTGGCATAGTGACCCCACTGGACTTGGTCAGCCTACTACATGCATCGTCTAAGCTCTAAGAATATAGAATAAGACTGACCACGTCCTGAACTCTTTCGATGTTGAGAGACCATCTGTAAGTAAATGTGATCAATACAGACAGTGATAAGTGCTCTGAAGGAAATGAACGTGGTGACCTGGGACAGAGTAACTCGTACTGAGTGGACAGAGGTCAAGGAAGAGCTCTTCAAGGCCGTCCCCTGAGACACAAAGGTTAAGAGGAATCAGGCATGCAAAGAGCTGAAAGAGAAGTCCAGAAACAGGCGAAATGACTGCAAAGCTTCAAGTAGTTCTGAGCTCGGTGTGTTTGCAGAAGGCCAGTGATGAATGGAGCGAATAGGGGACGTGAGGCTGGGAGGTGGGTCGGGAGCCCTGCCGTGGAGAGCCCTGCAGGGCATTGGTAGGACTTCATCTGGATTCTCTGGAGAAAAGACATGGCAGAATAATAGGAGCCAAATTTCAAAGTCCGGGAAGAAATTATTCAGAGTACACAGATCTGCCCTCTAAGGGCTAACAGGTGTAATGACTGAGCTTCAGATTTGTTCTTGGGCTGTCTGATAACCACAGCCTAAAGGGCTAATACAGGTTACAAGGCCCTATGCTGAAATGAGAAAGCATAGCAGTTTCTCTGGGTGACCAATTTTATTCTGGTACTGGATTCCACTAGAAATGTTTCCTTAGAATCCTAGATGCAATATAAAGATCAATTTCCTAGAAAGTAGTTTTATAGATCAGAACTGGTTCTCCCATGGCTGACTCTGGTTACTGTGGTTCAGCAGTGGTGGTGCTATACAGTGAGGTCTGAACTCATTCGTCGGTCCCTGTCTCTGGCCTTCTACTATTCGAATACGGTTCAAACATTTCTAGGGCAGTATCTTAATGTTTTTGTTCTTGTTTTTTTATTTTAGGTTATTGCAAGGGTATAAACAACCAGGTCACAACTTTTGAATTTTTTAGGTAGAGTCCCTCTTGTAGTTGTGTTCTGCACCCAAAAGGTGTGACATACACTCCATCTTGTGCTCTTTAAGTGGGAGCACCAATCCCCTCCCGCTCTCCTCTCCTCCCTCTCTTGTTCCCCCTCTCCCTCTCCTCTCCTTCTCTTGTTCTCCCCCCAACTTGAATAGAATTACGGTTGTCTCCTATGTGGGTGGGAGTTAGATCATCTATTGGCTTCATATTAAAATTGAGTACATTGGATACTTGCTTTTCCATTCTTATGATACTTTACTGAGAAGAATGAGTTTCATCTCTGTCCAAGTTAATACAAAAGATACAAAGTCACCATCTTTTCTTACAGCTGAATAGTATTCCTTGATGCCAAGCAGTGGGATTTCTGGGTCAAATGGGGGTCTAATTTGAGTTCTTTGAGGACTCCCCATACTTCTTTCCAAAGAAGTTGTATTCATTTGCAGTCCCACCAATGGTGTAAACGTGTCCCTCTCTCTCCACACCCACACCAGCATCTGTAACTCGGGGACTTTGTGATGTGAGCTATTCTCATTGGGGTTAAGTGATATCTCAGGATGGTTTTGATTTGCATTTCTCTGATGATTAGGGATGATGAGCATTTTTCCATATGTTTGTTAATCATTCATCTGTCTTCCTCAGAGAAGGTTCTGTTATGGTCTCTTGCCCAGTAATAGATGAGATTGTTTGCATTTTTTTATTGATTAATTTGTGTTCTCTACAGATCCTAATTCTCGGGCCTTTGTCAGGTTCGTGACATGCAAATATATTTTCCCATTCTGAAAGTTGTCTTTTTGCTTTACTTGTTGTGTCCTTAGCTGTGCAGAAGATTTTTCAGCTTAATTAGGTCCCATTTGTTTATTTTTGTTGTTGTTGCGATGGCCGCTGAAGTCTTCTTCATGAAATCTTTCCCCAGGTCGACATCCTCGAGAGTATTTCCAACACTTTCTTCTAGGATTTTTATCATTTCATGTCTTAGATCTAAATCTTTTATCTATCTTGAGTTAATTTTTGTAAGTAGTGAAAGGTGTAGGTCCAATTTCAGTCTTTTACATGTTATTATCCAGTTCTCCCAGACCCATTTACTGAATAGGGATTCCTTCCTACAGTATATGCTTTTGTTTGGTTTAGCAAAGATCCAATGGCTACAAAAAAATGGTTTCATCTCTTGGTTTTCTTTCCCTTTCCATATTATCTCTATTTTTGTGCAATACCATGCTGTTTTGATCACTGTGGACTTCTAATATAACCTGCAGTCTGGTAAAGTGATGCCTCTGGCATTGTTTTTATTACTAAAAATTGCCTTGGCTATGTGGGATTTTTTTCTAGTTCCATACAAAACAAAGAACTATTTTTTCCAGTTCTTCAAAGTATAATGTTAGTAATTTAATGGGGATTGCGTTCAATCTATAGATTGTTTTGGGTAATACAGACAATTTAATAATGTTGATTCTTCCCAGTGAAGAGCATGGTATGCTCTTCCATTTGTTAATGTCTTCTGCTATTTCTTCTCTTAGGGTTTCATAAGTCTCTTTTGTAGAGGTTGTTCGCCTCTTTTGTTTGGTATGTTCCTACGTACTTTATTTTCTTCGAAACTACTGTAAAGGGAATTGTGTCTTTGATTAGCTTCCCAACTTGGCTGTTATTGCGTAACAAATCTTAATTTTTAATTACACATAGATTGGTCCCTAGGCAAAATGTAAGAAAAGTAAGTTTATCCCTTATGTCCCTGCCTTCAATATTGTTCCTGGGTGTCTGAGAGTGCCCTAATATAGTATAAAATACATAATATTTTAATGTTATACATTTAGTATAATACTATACTAACTTTAGTATCTCTAAACTTAAAACACAAAATAAGATTAGTCTTTTGTCTTAGTTTGAAGTTTGAAACTTGCTTGGGCCTGGTAGGCTGTGTCCTCTGGACCCTCACCTCCTCTGTGTCCATTGGTCAGCAACAAGGGAACTCATGGTTTTTGAATTCAGAGAAATCTTACAACATGCAGCTGTGCGACTTGTGGACAGTTACTTAACTTCTGAAATCTTCAATTTCCTCATGTGGCAAGACTGTGATAACACATGCAAAGTGCCTGGCGCTGAGTGGACACCTGTCACCTTCACTCAGCTACCGTGGTTAGGACATGAGCGCTAATGAGGGGTGTGATGTTTTTCTCCAGCTACTATGCATATACTTCTGAAAAACTTTTTTTTAAAAAAATAGGGCAGGGCACGATGGCTCCCGCCTGTAATCCTAGCTCTCTGGGAGGCTGAGGCTAGTGGATTGCCTGAGCTCAGGAGTCTGAGACCAGCATGAGCCAGAGGGAGACCCCATCTCTAAAAATAGCTGGGTGCTGAGGCTGGTGCCTGTATTCCCAGCTGCTCAGGAGGCTGAGAAAAGGGGATGTCTCGAGCGCAAGTGTTTGAAGTTGCTGTGAGCTGTGACACCACGGCCCTCTACCGAGGGCAACAAAGTGAGACTCTGTCTCAAAAGAAGAAAAAAGAAGACGACTTTTTTTTTTTTTTTTGAGACAAAGTCTCACTATGTCACCCTCAGTAGAGTACTGCAGCATTACAGCTCACAGCAACCTCCAGCTCTTGGGCCTAGGCGATTCTCTTGCTTCAGCCTCCCAAGTAGCTGGGACTACAGGCATCCGTCACAACACCCGGCTATTTTTTGATGCTGTTGTTTAGCTGGCCTAGGCCGGGTTCAAACCTGCCACCTTCAGTGTATGTGGCTGGTGCCATAACCACTGTGCTACGGGCGCTGAGTCAAGACTTTTTTTTAAAAAATCAGATTACCTTAATTTTCAAAACTTACCTAAATTGTATATGATGACTGAAAACAATTCTACCAATATTGAAAAGTATACAATGAAAAGTGAAAATCTTCCCTTTCTACCTCCTTGATTTCCCATTCTACAGCTATCACAGTAGATTTCTGTGGTCTGATTAGGAGCTTTCCAGTCCTGTTTATAAATGGTGCATCTGTGTGTATTTTATGCCCTATGTATCAACATAGTTCTCCAATGTGCCTTTCCCTTTGCTAACATAGTCACCCTTTTCTGTTTGTGCTTACATATCTGTCTCATTTAGAATTGCCTTATAATGATCCATTTATATGTGCTCATTTATTCTTTTAACAAATATTTATCAAAAGCCTGCATGTAGGTACAATGTGTATACTTAGGTTATCTATACTTTTTTACTATTAAAAATAAATATCTTTATACATATACACTAATATGTGATTATTCTTATACACTAATATGTGATTATTTCTAGAGAATGGATTCCTAAGAATGGAATTTCTGGGTCTAAATTTGCATGCATTTTAAATTTCGATAGGCGCTGACAAATTGTCCTCCAAAAAGGAAGTATGGGCTCATACTCCCACCCTCAGTTTTGCTAGTTTCCCAATCCTGAAGGTAAATATGTCTCCTTGTTCTCATCTGCCTCCACAAATTTTCACGTCCTTGACACATTTCCTGTAAGGAGTTTTAAGGGGCCCCTAAGTTTATTTATTGTAAATTGTTTCAGAGGCATCTCAGTAGTATATCAGCTAGTTTATCATTTCTCATCAATAATGTGATCGGAACTCACAGTTACTGAGTCTTCTCAGTGATTTTACCTCTGATCACCCTATTTGAAAAACCACCCTCAACCCCCTTCTTCCAACCCTACTTCTGCCTCTCCTGGTTTCTTTTTCTCTTAGGTACTTGTCCCTTGGACATCTGTTCATATTTTACTTGCTTCCTTATTTATTTCTGCCTCCCCCACTAAGTCCCAATAAAAAGGTGTCAAATCAGTGAACAGAACTCTGCAGTCATAAAAGAGCCTCTGTCCGTGTTATCTCACCCAATCTTCTCATCAACCACGTGCTGTATGTACCATGCTACACCCATCTCACTTTACAGAAGTGGAAAATGAGTATAAAAGACGTGAAGGGACAGGCTCCAGCTTGGTTAGCTGATAGGTGGGAGGAGGTTTATGCTGTGCTGATGCTTCTTCTAATGCAAAAGTTGAAGGCCCCCCGCCCATTTTACTTAACATAAATGTAGCCATTTCCAAAATACTTGTGAGGTAGCTCTAAAATTAGCATTATATTTATTAATGTGTTTTGGTTTCCATATATCTATATACCTACCTAACTCTGTATATTTAACTGGTTCCCAGAAAGGGTGACTTAGATAGCAGTCTATATGGGGAAGGAAGGACCAGGGCCGGGTGGTTGGTTCACGCCTATAATCCCAGCATTTGGGAGGCCAAGGTGGGTGGATCGCCTGAGCTCACGAGTTCGAGACCACCCTGAGCCAGAGTGAAGCCTCATCTCTAAAAACAGCTGGACGTTGTGACGAGTACCTGTAATCCCAGCTACTTGGGAGGCTGAGGCAAGAGGATCACTTGAGCCCAAGAGTTTGAGCTTGCTGTGAGCTATGATGCCACAGCACTCTGTTGAGGGCGACAAAGACTCTGTCTCAAAAATAAATAAATAAATAAAAATAAAAGTAACATTTAGGAAAAAATACAGTAGAACCTCTGTAAATTGACCACCCAATGGACTGTAAAAACTTCGTCAACATATAGAAGTGGTCAACATAAGGAACTCTGGTCTATGAAAATTAGGTCAACTTAAGGAGGTCGTCAATGTAGAGAAGTGGTCAACTATGGAGGTTCTACCGTACTCAATAAACATTATCCTTCAAGGGGGTAACTATCTACTCTGAAGAACCACTTGGAATAAAATCAGATAAGAGTCACCTCAGAAGGGCCATTGTGAATTCCACTCCCTGAAGTTGAAAAAATTGCAAAGCCTTTTGGGGACTCACATTCTGAGAATATATTTGTGAACAAAGAGGCATCATTTTGTTTTTCTAGAACTTTTTCTGTAAAGGGCCAGATGGTAAATATTTTAGGCTTTGCAATCCATATATTCTCTGTGGCAACTACTCAACTCTGCTATAGCATAAAAGCAGTCACAGATAAGACAAAAAAGAAAAAGTATGGCTAGGTTCCAATCAAACTTAATTTTTTGACATTAAAATTTGATTTCACATAATTTTCGTATCAGGAAATATTATTCTTTTGGGTGTTTTTCCCCAATCATTTAAAAATGTAGAAACTGGCTCTGCGCCTATAGCTCAGCAGCTAGGGCACCAGCCACATACACCAGAGCTGGCGGGTTTGAATCCAGCTGGGGCCTGCTGAACAACAATGACAACTATAACCAAAAAATAGCCAGGCATTGTGGCGGATGCCTGTGGTCCCAGTTGCTTGGGAGCCTGAGGCAAGAGAATCACTTAAGCCCAGGAGTTTGAGGTTGCTGTGAGCTGTGACACTACAACACTCTACCCAGGGCAACATAGTGAGACTCTGTCTCAAAATAAATAAATAAATAAATAAATAAAAATGTAGAAACCATTCTTAGCCCTTGGACCATGTAAAAAGAAGTAATGGGCCAAATTTGGCCCATAGGCCACTGTTTGCTAAAAATTCTAGAGGAATTTTTTTTTTTTTTTTTTTTTGAGATAGAGTCTAACTCTGTCACCCTTGGTAGAGTGCCGTGGTATCACAGCTCACAGCTTCCTTCAGCTCTTGGGCTTAGGCCATTCCCTTGCCTCAGCCTCCCGAGTAGCTGGGACTATAGGTGCCCGCCACAATGCCCAGCTATTTTTTTATTGCAGTTTGGCCGGGGTCAGGTTCGAACCCACCACCCTCGGTATACGGGGCTGGCACCCTACTCACTGAGCCACAGACATCGCCCTCTAGAAGAATATTTTAAGAAACAAATAGAGGAACAAAAAATAACTGTTAATAAATAGATTGATATAGCAAAAGACATACTGGGGTAGAACTGATTTCCTTCATCCCACACATAACTACATCTCATTCTTGCCCACCCTGTAAACTCAGCCTGAAATTATTTCTCAAACTGCCAGTGTAGGTGAGATTTCAGGGTATTTCAAGATGGAGTTGGCTTGTCTTTTAGCTCTTTTCCTACTTGAGAAATTACAGGCTACAAGAGATGTGCAGTCTGTCAGGACTGGGCCGGATCTAACAACTTAATAACTCAATCACAGAACTTGCGGCTGCCCTACGTGGAGGCTGCTTTTACTGTCCTTCGAGTCATAAAAAACACCAGCTCCCCTTTCCCAAGTGAACGGTTTATAGGCATTGATTTACACAAACACCAGTCTATTAAATATGAGCCCAAAAGATTTGGGGAATTCAGAGACTGAAAGCTGAAGATGGGAGGGAAAACAAGTGTCACACTGACAGGCGAGAGGGCGATAGAGGGCGATTTCCCCACAGGTGACACTGGATGGGTCTCTGGCAACTAAAGGGCGCTTCACTACAAAGCAGGAACATGGAAGAGAGGAGAGACACTTTTGCAAATGCAAATGCTACTTTTTTTGTTTTTTTTTTTTTTGAGACAGAGCCTCAAGCTGTCACCCTGGATAGAGTGCTGTGGCATCACAGCTCACAGCAACCTCCAATTCCTGGGCTCAAGCGAGTCTCTTGCCTCCGTCTCCCAAGTAGCTGGGACTACAGGCGCCGGCCACAACGCCCGGCTATTTTTTGGTTGCAGCTGTCATTGTTGTTTGGCAGGCCCAGGCTGGATTCGAACCTGCCAGCTCAGGTGTATGTGGCTGGCGCCTTAGCCTGTTGAGCCACAGGTGCCGAGCCCACCTTTTTCTTTTCATCCAGATATACCTGATATTAGAATTGAAAAAAATATATATATATTATTATAAAGAGAAATTACAAACACATTTCACTTATAAATGAGGATGCAATATCCTAAACAACATATTGACAAGTTGAATTAAAATAATTTAGAGGTTTTTATAACTTATTATGGAAAAGCATAATACACGTCAAACACATAATGAACTCAAAAGTATATTAACGTGGATCTTTCAGAACACTAGCTTCAATTGAATTAGTTTTCACAACACTTTTCTCATTTTGTGTGAAGAGAGGATTTCTCCCCGTGTCTCATTAGTGAAGTACATTTTCCATTTCAGGGACACTTGACATTCAGAGATGTGGCTGTAGAGTTCTCTCAGGAGGAGTGGCAGTGCCTGGACCCTGCTCAGAGGGCTTTATACAGGGCCGTGATGTTGGAGAACTACAGGAACCTGGTCTCCCTGGGTAACGTGACTCTCACAGTTGGACTCTGTCCTGTGTGTCTTTGTATTTGCTCTTCTGCACCTTGTGGGAGCCCCCACATAGCTGGGCTGATATGGAAGCCTTATTGACTCAGAGCAAAAAGCTCCATATGCTTTCTGGACTTTTCAGTGTCCCCTTTCTTCAGCTGTTGTTCCCTCTTCATGACACAGCAGTTTGTGGTACCAATAGCTTAGATATCCACAAAACCCTATGGCAAACTTTTAAAAGTCTAGTTTCCTGTTTTCTTATCTGATCCTTTTGAATCAATAGTTCTCAGCAAGAAGGCCAGGCGCAGTGACTCACACCTGTAATCCTAGCACTCTGGGAGGCCACAACAGGTGGATTGCTTGAGCTCAGGAGTTCAAGACCAACCTGGACAAAAACAAGACCCCGTCTGTACTAAAAATAGAAAAACTGAGGCAAGAGGATCACTTGAGCCCAAGAGTTTGAGGTTGCTGTGAGCTATGACAACACAGCACTCTACCCAGGGTGACAGCTTGAGACTGTCTCAAAAAAAAAAAAATAGTTCTCAGATGTTTGCATAGCAGTTTCATGCAATCAGAGGATGGCCATCTGTGGATGAATGTTTTTCTTCATATTTTTTTAAAACTTTATTTATTTATTTATTTATTTTTATAGAGACAGAGTCTCGCTTTATCACCCTTGGTAGAGTGCTGAGGTGTCACACAGCTCACAGCAACCTCCAACTCCTGGGCTTAGACGATTCTCTTGCCTCAGCCTCCCAAGTAGCTGGGACTACAGGCGCCCGCCACAATGCCCGGCTATTTTTCTGTTTTGCAGTTTGGCCGGGGTTTAAACCCACCACCTTCGGTACACGGGGCCGGCGCCCTACTCACTGTGCCACTCGCGCCGCCCTATTTTTTTTTTTTTTTTTTTTTTAGAGACAGAGTCTCACTTTGTCGCCCTTCAGTAGAATGCCATGGCGTCATAGCTCACCACCCAATCCACCCACCTTGGCCTCCCGTAGTGCTACGATTACAGGAGTGAGCTACCTTGTCTGGCCTCTTCATCCTTTTTTTAATGTGCTGTATCTTACCTTACCATAGGGCTTGGATTTTGGCAAAGTCACAGCACTTCTTGATTCCTTGTTTTTATAATCAGGACTCTTGCTTCCTGACCTGACTGTTCTCTCCATGTTGGAGGAAGGGAAAGAGCCCTGGACTGTGGAGACTGAAGGGAAAACACCAAGAAATTCAAACCGGGGGAAATGGATGAAGGGTGTGCACTCAGGTAAGAACTCAGGTAGGCACTCTGGCTGCCACACTATTACACAGTGTGTGGGAAAGTCAGCAAGTAGTGAGTTCTGTGGTTGAAGGTTAACTACTGTGATCTATGAGCAGGAATCTATTTTTTTTTGAGACAGAGTCTCAAGCTGTCATCATGGGTAGAGTGCCGTGGCATCATAGCTCATAGCAACCTTGAACTCTTGGGCTAAGCAATCCTCTGGCCTCTTATTTTCTATATTTAGTAGAGACAGGGTCTTGCATTTGCTCAGACTGGTCTCAAACTCAGTGAGCTCCAGCATTCCACCCATCTCAGCCTCCCAGAGTGCTGGGATTACAGGCATGAGCCACCTCACCCTGCCCAATTAGCAGGAATCTTTGTCCTAAAGGCTGCTGTGAGCTATGACACCATGACATTCTATTTTTTTTTTTTTTTTTGTAGAGACAGAGTCTTACTTTATGGCCTTTGGTAGAGTGCCGTGGCGTCACACAGCTCACAGCACCTCCAACTCCTGGGCTTAGGCGATTCTCTTGCCTCAGCTTCCCGAGGAGCTGGGACTACAGGTGCCCACCACAATGCCCAGCTATTTTTTTGTTTTTTGCAGTTGGGCCGAGGCCAGGTTTGAACCAGCCACCTTCGGTATATGGGGCCAGCACCCTACTCGATGAGCCACAGGCGCTGTCCAACACCATGACATTCTACTGAAGGGCGACAGAGTGAGACTCTGTCTCTAAAATAAATAAATAAATAAATAAATAAAATTTAAAAAAATAAAAAAATATATGAAGAAAAACATTCATCCACAGATGGCCATCCTCTGATTGTATGAAACTGCTATGCAAACATCAAGATATCTGCTGAGAACTATTTTTTTTTTTGAGACAGAGTCTCGAGCTGTCACCCTGGGTAGAGTGCTGTGGTATCATAGCTCACAGCAACCTCAAACTCTTGGGCTCAAGTGATCCTCTTGCCTCAGTTTTTCTTTGTCTTGACTTACCACTCTGCTCTCTAGACGTGGAATAGTTTATTTTTTGCCCTCCAGTAGTGCTGCACTTCAAACAGATACCAAGGCAAATTCTTTATTTTATTGGACAAAGCCTCTGTGAACTATGTGGTCTATGGCAGCCTCAGGTCTGACCGCTATAGACTGAGAACTGAGCACCAGATGGCATGAGCCATGGGCCCAGCCTTCAGTTCTGCTTTATCCACACCTTCTGGTGTGTCTAAGAGGCAACTAGGTTGGGTCTTTTTTTTTTTGAGACAGAGTCTCACTTTGTCACCCTTGGTAAGTGCCATGGCATTATAGCTCACAGCAACCTCAACTCTTTCTTTTTTAAACAAAGTTTCACTCTGTCTCCTGGGTAGAGGGCTTAAGGGATTCTCCTGCCTCAGCCTCCGGAGTAGCTGGGAATACAGGTGCCCGCCACAACACCTGGCTATTTTTAGAGATGGGATCTCTCTCTGGCTCAGGCTGCTCTGGAACCTGTGAGCTCAGGCAGTCCGCCCGCCTCGGCCTCCCAGGGTTCTAGGATTACAGGCATGAGCCACCGTGCCCGGCTGGGTTGGCTCTTCTGAGATTATTTCTCACCATGGGGAAAACTCATGGGTAGACAGGTCCAGCATGGGATCCCCAGTTTCACATCAGGAGCAGCCTCACCAGAACGATGGGAGTTGTTCCTGGTCCACTGTCATTTGTTTCAGCCACCACTACTTTCCTCTTATACATGGTTATGTTTTATAAATGAAGCTGTTTTTTTCTATATTTAATCATCTCTTTTACTACTGCATATGCTTTTCTTTGTCTTTGTTTCCTATCTGGAGTGCTTGGAGCTGCTGTATTAGAGAATGTCCACTGACTAATAATATGTTGTAAAATCTCTTTGTTTAATACAGAGGTTTTGTTGTTGTTGTTGTTGTTGTTTTGAGTGCTGTGGCATCACATCTCACAGCAACCTCCAATTCCTGGGCTCAAGCGAGTCTCCTGCCTCCGCCTCCCAAGTAACTGGGACTACAGGCGCCCGCCACAGCGCCCGGCCATTTTTTGGTTGCAGCCATCATTGTTGTTTGGCGGGCTCAGGCTGGATTCGAACCCGCCAGCTCAGGTGTATGTGGCTGGCACCCTAGCCCGTTGAGCCACAGGCGCCGAGCCTAATACAGAGGTTTTAGACAGCAAGCATTTCTTTAAAACCTCTGGAGAGGGCAGCACCCATCGTAGTTCAGTGGGTAGGGCACTAGCCACATACACTGAGGCTGGAGGGTTCAAACCTGGCCTGGGCCAGCTAAAACAACAAGGACAACTGCAACAACAAGAAAAAAATAGCTAGATATTGTGGCGGGTGCCTGTAGTCCCAGCTACTTGGGAGGCTGAGGCAGGAGACTCTCTTAAGCCCAAGAATTTGAGGTTGCTGTGAGCTGTGACACCACGGCACTCTACCCAGGGTGACAGCTTGAGACTCTGTCTCCAAAAAATAAAATAAAACCTCTGGAGACTGCAAAATCTTTTATGTGGTAATTTAACTTTTTTTTTTAGAGCCAGAGTCTCACTCTGTTGCCCAGGCTGGAGTGCAGTGACATGGGCTTAGCTCACAGCAACCTGAAAATCCTGTGTCAAGCTATTCTCTTATCTCAGGCTCCGGAGTAGTGAGGACTATAGGAACCCGCCACAACACCCAGATAATTTTTCCATTTTTAGTAGAGATGAAGTCTCACTCTTTCTTAGTCTAGTCTTAAACTCCTGAGCTCAAGCAATCCACCTGCCTTGGCTTCCCACAGTGCTGGGATTATAGTCATGAGTCATCTTACATTCTAGGAATCATTCCCATTTGGTCATGATATGTGATTACTTTCAGTGTGCTGCTGAAACTTTGTCTTGTAGTAATTTGTTCAGGATTTTTGAGTTTGATTAATCAGGATTATTGCTCTATAGTTTTCTTTCTTTTCTTTTTTTTTTTTTTCTGAGACAGAGTCTCACTTGGTCACCCTTGGCGGACTGCCATGGCGTCTTAGCTCACAGCAACCTCAAACTCTTGGGCTCAAATGATCCTCTTGCCTCAGCCTCCCATTTAACTGGGACTACAGGTGCCCAGCACAACGCCCAACTATGTTTTAGAGACAGGGTCTCGCTCTGGCTCAGGCTGCTCTTGAACATGTGAGTTCAGGCAATGCACCCGCCTCAGCCTCCCAAGTGTTAGGATTACAGGCGTGAGCCTCCGCACCCAACCTTTATAGTTTTCTTGTAGGGACTTTATCTGTTCTTTCTGTCAAGGTTACACATGCCTCACTATTTGAATTTGGGAGTATCTAGTCCCTTGTTAATTTTAGAAAGAGCTTAAGAAGTATTTGTGTCAATTTATTATATTATTTATTTACTTTTTGAGACATTGTAACACTCTGTTGCCTTGGGCAGAGTGCTCTGTTATAAGTCACAGCAAACTCACCCCCCTGAGCCCAAGAAATCCCCTTGTCTCAGCCTCCCCAGCAGTTGGAACCTAGGCGTCTGTCATAACTCCCAGCTAAGTTTTCTATTTTTAGTAGAGATGGTGTCTCGCAGTTGCTCAGGCTGAACTCAAACTCCTGAGCTCCAGCAATCCATTTGTATGTGCTAAGATGTCAGGTGTGAACTATTGCACCCCACCTATGTTAATTTTTTCAATACATGGTAGACTTTGGCTTGAGAGACATTTCATTCTGACTCTTGTCTAATGGAAGGTATTGAACCACTGAATCATTCTTTTTGTGACTGGTGGATTCAGATTTTCTCCTTCTTGCCTAAGTCTTGGTAAGTGGTACATTTCTTCTATTGGTGTGTGGCTTCTTGGTTGTCAAATTTATTGTCAAATGATTGTTCAATCTCATTCTCCTACTTCCCTTTTCATTCATATGGAATCAAGTGTAATGGTTTATTTTTGTGTTTCTAATTTTATCCATTTCTGTCTTATGGGGTTTTTTATTTTCTAGTTTATGTGAGCAAGGAGTTGTCGATTCTAATCATTTAGTGTAAATTCTGTTACTTTTGTGACTTTCTCTAGTACTTTTCCTTTCTCCAGTTTGTTTCTCTTCTAATCTTTGATCCTCTTTGTGCTACCATAATATTCAGTTTGTTCTTGTACCTTGCTGAAGTTAAAAGTTAGGTTGCTTATATGTGAATTTTGTTTATTTTTCATGTATGCTAAAATAGTTGTCAGTATCTTTGGTATCAATATTTTTGCTGCATTTTGTAAATTTTGGTATATTATGTTTTCCTTTCTACTTTTTATCAAGATGTCTTTTTATTCCCCTTGTGATTTCTTTAAAAATTTGGTTTTCTTAATATAAATGTGATGATTCATTTGTACACATTTGTTAATGTTTTTGTTTTGCTTCTGCAGGTGTCTCCTTTTCTTCCATTATGATAAGAATGAATCATTAGAATTATCTCAGGTTTTTTTTTTGAGACAGGGCCTCAAGCTATCACCCTGGATAGAGTGCAGTGGCATCACAGCTCACAGCAACCTCCAATTCCTGGGCTCAAGCGATTCTCCTGCCTCCACCTCCCAAGCAGCTGGGACTACAGGCGCCTGCCACAACGCCCGGCCATTTTTTGGTTGCGGCTGTCATTGTTGTTTGACGGGCCTGGGCTGGATTTGAACCCGCCAGCTCAGGTGTACGTGGCTGGTGCCTTAGCCGCTTGAGCCAAAGGCGCCGAGCCAATCTCAGCTTTTTAAGTTGTGAGAAAAATTGTTCTGTGTACCATAAGGTGTATTCTGCAAATTATTCAATGGACACTTTAAAAATAAATCTTTTTTTTGGCTCGGCGCCTGTGGCTCAAGCGGCTAAGGCGCCAGCCACGTACACGTAAAAAAAAGATTTTTTTTTTTTTTTTTCTGAGACAGAGTTTCACTTGTTGCCCTCGGTAGAGTGCCATGGCGTCATAGCTCACAGCAACCTCCAGCTCTTGGGCTCAAATGATTCTCTTGCCTCTGCCTCCCAAGTAGCTGGGACCATAGGCGCCCACCCCAATGCCTGGCTATTTTTCTGTTGCAGTTGTCATTGTTGCCATAGCTGGCCCAGGCCAGATTCAAACCCTCCAGCCCTAGTGTATGTGGCTGGCACTCTACCCACTGAGCTATGGGCACCACCCCATCATTTTTTTTATTTTTTTGAAACAGAGTCTCACTTTGCCATCTTTGGTAGAGTGTTATGATGTTGTTGTAGCTCACAGCAACCTCAAACTCTTAGGCTCAAGCGATTCTCTTGCCTCAGCCTCCTGAGTAGCTGGGACTACAGGTGCCCACCACAGCACCTAGCTATTTCTAGAGATGGGGGTCTTGCTCTAGCTCAGGCTGGTCTCGAATTCCTGAGCTCAGGGAATCCAGCTGCCTCAGCCTTCCAGAGTGCTGGGATTACAGGCATGAGCCACTGCATCCGGACCTACATCGATTTTTTTGCACTTATTATTTCAGATACGTACAACATCATAAATTTATAACATTCTATTTTAAATATTTATAAGTTAATATCTATTATGGCCAAAAACACTCCTTTTCAACTCTGTTCTCACTTTGTTATTGCTGTCAGAGGTACTTCACTATAATTTGTGTTACCATTCATGTATTTGTATATACATATCTAAAATATAGTATTTAACTAGTAATCGTGTCTTTCAGATGCTAGAAGAGGTTTCAATATCAAGTTAGAAGTAAAAAGCACAATACTAAATATCTATATATTTGATCATTTATTAAACTGGAATGGCAAAGTTCATATTTTCTTTAAGGGTTAGAGTTACTGTGTAGGCTCCTTTCCTTTGCCGCTGAAGGACTCATGTTTCCATTTCTGGCCCTAGGTCTATGAGTGCTCTCAGCTCTTTCTGTAGGAAAGTTTAAATTTCTCTTAGATTTCTGGAGGAGGGTTTCTTTTTTTTTTTGAGACAGAGCCTCAAACTGTCACCCTGAATAGAGTGCTGTGGCATTACAGCTCACAGCAACTTCCAATTCCTGGGCTCAAGTGAATCTCTTGCCTCTGCCTCCCAAGTAGCTGGGACTGCAGGCGCCCGCCACAACACCCGGCCATTTTTTGGTTGCAGCTGTCATTGTTGTTTGGCGGGCCCGGGCTGGATTCGAAC
>CAUYRH010153631.1:0-23148 GCA_963574655.1 Perodicticus potto | reverse complement strand
TAAGTGAATGACAAATTATTTTTAATAAGTTTATCTTTATTTAAAAGTTCATCTTTATTTACTTGATGTACCTGACAAAAACTTGTGATATAATCTTTATAAAGGGCTTTAATAAATAAAATGTACTTGAAGGCTAAAAATAATTTTCTTAGACTAGAATAAAATTAAGGAAATAGAAAAAAAAAGAAATAAACATGGCCTATGCGTAAGAGTTCACAGGAATGTTGAATTGGGAGTGACAGGAAAGTCATGTGCAGCAAACATAAATTCAGATTCTACCATTTGAATAGAGAAAACATCAAGGTGAATGGAATACCATTCCTGCCATCAAGAAAATTCACTTTAATTGAAAAAGACTTTTTAAAAAATGCAAAGTGATACATGGCTTCAGGTAATAGATAAAGAAAAATTTCTTAGGAAGTATAAAAAAGAAAACATTGAATCTAGACTCTATAGTTTTCAGAGCAAAGGCAGTTTCAGAATAAGGCAATAATAGCCAAAATTTTAGAGTGCTATATGAATCTGTTTTAGAAGAAATATATGTTATTTCAGTTACACTATTAATGTTTTGCCATAGCAAGTAATGGTTTGGAGCTAGCTATGATGCAAGGCTGAGACATTGGGAAAAGACTAGAAAGTAAACTAGAACAAGAAATAAACAAATGAATTTTCAAAAAGAAATTGATTTTTAAACTGGTCAAATAATTTTTTAAAAATGCAACATACCTTGTTACTCTAATTGAAATATAATGCACACAACAAATCAAAATTTCTAAGAAATCGTGAAGAAAGTAAATAAATATCTTGGTTCCAACAAATTTTTAGAACTCAAAACTGTTTTTCTTTTTTTCCATCTATTTATAACCTATGAAACTAATGTATGCAGGTGCACATTTTTTGCAGAACACTCATGCAGTTGTTAGGAGCAAACACTCTCTATCAGTCACCATGGCGTCCAAGTTCTAGCTTCACCATTTATTAGTGATTTGACCAGGGGAAGTTGCAAAGTCTAAAGTCTTCATGCCTGTGCTTTCAAAGGATAAATGTAGCATCTACCTCAGAGATGTTATGAGAATGAAATGAGATACAAAGATAGGGTGCTGAGCGTGGTTCTTGCTAAAATGAACACTCTTCATTATATTAATAATACATAGAGTGTTGTTATGTTAATGAAAAGATGTATAAAAGTCTTGTGGAAGTCTGACACTCTAAAAATCTCAATCTTTTACTCTTGTATGGAGCAGCAGTGAGGAAACCCGGACAATGGGTGATAGACACTGACAAAGGAGATTCTAGGTTGCAACCGTCTCCATCAGTCTCATGGAGCTCCTTGCCATCCCGTCCTTCCATTTCCACCCTGCCTCTTCTATTTTGTAATCTACTGTAGAGTTTCTTCATTGACTTCTCAACAATTCATATTTTGCACAAATTCCTACCATGCACCATCCATTATGTTCACAATACTGAAGAAAAACACAGTGAAGAATTGAACTCTTTCAAATCTTCCCAATGGCATGATGTCTGACCTCATTGGGAAGTAGCAGAGAGAGCCTTACCACTAGATCCAGGATTTGCTGGTGTTAAATACATTCCTTGCTCTCATTGTGCTTGAATCTTGAGAAAGCTGTTTCGTCTATATGAGGTACATATTCCTTATGTAGACTATAAAGCTGTCCATATCCGTGGATAAACGTATAACACTTAAGTTAACCAGTTCATCCTACAAAAGTGCTTAGTATCACTATAGTAGTCACCTTCCAAGTACTGCCCTTGGGAAGCTATGCACCAATGTCAGCATTTAATCTACCCTCCAAGGCAATTTTGGGACTCTTTTTTGGAATAACCATCAGAGCTGTCATCATACGGTGCACAAAAACAAGCAACAAGAATAATGACCGACATTCACTAAGACACGGTCGCAAAGTGACTGAACACAACTGTGAAACACTGATACACGAGGGCTATGCCACCTTGCTGACTTGTTTGTACATAGTGGCAAGTTTGTACAGTTAATTTTCAGACCTCACAAGATGATAACTTTGATGGTCACTCCAGAAAAAGAGTTCCAAAATTGCTTTGAAGGGTCGACTAGCGCTAGTGCTGTTGTGTGGCTTTCTCAGGGGAGCACTTTGCAGGTGATCATAGTAATATTCAGCAGAGAGGGATGTAGCACTTCTTCTAGGGTGAGCTCATGAACTTAACCATCAGACCTTGTATATGTCTGGATCTGTATAATAGTCATATGTGTTTGTGGATTCACTGGCTACCTTATATTTTTCAGTCTTTACACTTACAAAAAGCAGATTAAATGCTTATTGTTCTTCGAATTCCATAACACCTTTTTTAGGAGTCTTTGATAAGGACATGGAAAGTGTAGTAAAATAGAAACTATCAGAAAAGTGTTTCTTAAAATTTGAAACCTTTAAAAATCTACTTATCCTGTCATAAAATTCTTATCTTACAGTAAAAGTTGACATGTTACAGGAAGTTAAAGAAAACTCAGAAATGTAATTCAAATTTTATCTTGGTTATAGGTATTATATACAATGAGTAAAAATATATTATTATTCTTAGAATGTATTTAGAAATATGTTCTAGCTTTAGGCTATCAAAACAATTATGTAGAAATAGTGTCTCTATCATTGTCTATTATAACAAAAATCAACACAAATTCACTTTTAGTTGTACATTAAAATAACCTCTTTCCAGCGGAAAAAAATATTATTCCTTTATTACTTACATGAACAAAATATATTACTTATTTAATTAAAGACATTGGAAGACAATTAAAAATTAAGGACAGCAATGCTCACAGCATGAGCTCTCAGTTGATGCCATCACACCATGGTTACTCTATGTAGATGAGCTCCAGGAATTTATATGAAGAAATGGAACCATCAGAACATAAAAATTCTGAACTCCTCTTCCACAACCACACAATCATTGTTTTATATTATTAACTGAAGATATTTTATAATAACAACACTATCGCAAAATAACACTTGCTCATATTTGACTTTTAGTTATAACCAAACAATATGACCAGAGAAGGTCGAAACTTAAAAAAGCAAACCAAACTTCTTATTTTACATACTGGGCTCAGAGAGGCTCCCTGAGTGCCCTGATAACTAGTGTGGTTGAAATTCAGATCACTGTCTTCTGGTTTCCACCTTCCTTATCTCTAGGTCTGCGTCCTTTGATTTATGGTCCTTTGCATTTAAAATTTGTACTGGTAGTGTTGTGCCCAGTTCAAGGGATCCCCCATGTAAATCACCAAGAGACTAAATCCGATGCAATAGCAAGAGGTCTTATTGACAAGTCAGCCTGGGCTGGGGTTCTCTCACACCTGGCGCAGCAGGAAAATGGAGAAAAAGAGGGAGTTTCTAAGGGTACAGAAAGGAAAAAGGGAGGGGGTATGGGGTGAGCTGATAGGGGTCTAAGGGACTGAGTAATACTTGTCCTTGGCTGGGAAGGAGCTGCTATCACTCGTGGCAGACACAAGGACAAGGGGCGGGGGAGAGAGTGAGTTACTTAACACTTTCGGTATGCATGCTGCTTCAAAATGAAGGCTGAGGAACAAAATGGAGTTAGTTTTAATAAAATGGAGTCAGCTTGGTCTTTACATTCCCCCCTTTCTCTGGTGCATAGAAGATCCAATCATGGGTCTTCTGGTAGATAATGTCTCTTCTACCCCTGAAATAATATTTCAGATGATAAGTTTAACATGCTTCGGGGTTCCACCTATGTAGCTGTTAAAATGTAATATATTTGTCCTTTAGCATTCTCTGATGGAAGTCGTACTTCCCATTTAAATATAAACACTGTAATAGCAAAAATACTTATTATAGAAAAAGCCACTTTCTACTCTACTCTGATATTATATTCATACATGGAGGTTTTTATCCTCAGGCAAAAAGAGTAAACAATTCTTCTGACACAGAGAATGCAATTTGAAGACCATTTAAAATGATTTAACTCTTTTAAATGTTCAGTTTAAATATGAAAGAGGGAAAAACTCATTCCCCAATACTACTATTTTAATTAGGGCAAATTAAGAATTTTGTTCCAGCTATTAGGAAAGAAGTTCCTGTAAATTGGCAATAATGTTTTAACACTTTCTGTCCCCAAAATGAAGCACATTATTCTATAATAGCCTAGAAAGTGGGCTAAATTCACTGCAACAGCTTCTTTCTGTCTCTCTTTCCCTCTGTCTCTGCCTCTCGCTTTCTCAATCTGTCTCTTTTTTTTAGGGCCACTTAGTCAGCTGTTGCGAGCTGAGCATACACAAAGGTGTGCATGAAGTAGATGATGTTCTTTACTTCTGCAATGAAACGAAGTCCATCAGTGACTTTCAACAGTGTGCTGTGGACTGGCAGCTTGCCATCTGGAAAAACTGACACTTTGCTCCCCTGGGCCCACTGAACGGTGCCGCTGCACAATAGCATTAGCAGCTGAAGAGAGTGGAAATGGGAAATGCAAACTGCTTGACACAAATGAAATGGCACAGCCAGTTTGCTTTTAAAGTAGAGGGAGAAAGCAAAAAGAGGAATTGCCGGCTTTTCAAAGGTTTCATTTAACTTCTTTCCTCAAAGACACTTAAGAGTTCAAGAGATAGTGAGGCTATTTACATTTTATTGAGTTTCTTACAGGAGCAAACAGAGTTTGCTAATGAGGAATAATTGAAACTGCTCTAGAGCAGGTATGGTATACCAAGGCTCAACATCATATACAGAACTGCTGGTCATTCATTTTTTCATGTTCACCGCAGTAGACACTTGGTAAGCACTTAGATTTTGGCTAATTAACTGACTCATGCACTGCTGTTTTTATCCTTTACTACCAAACGTTAACTTTACGTAAACTTTCCTTTTTCAAACATAAAAATATAATATATATGCATTTCTTTTAAACGTATTTTCAAAATAACAGTTTGCTTAAATTTAGAATATGTGATAAATCCAGTTTTCTGAAACAAAAAATTATTTGGTAATAAACGTTCTATAAATTACTGTAACATAAACAGTGCCTAATTTACAGCATTCAGAGTTTGCTTATTATTGGCACTCTGCAAAACCATTCTCATAAATAACAATTGTGTATGTTGTTAAAATTAATCAAATCACCAATTCCCCTTTGAGTCAACTAAATGCTCTCCACAAATGAAATAGAAACGAAATAATACAGTATATGAAATAATATATAATAACAAATAGAGAGTATGGGCATCCCAATGTTAAAAGTACATTATTATTTTATAATGCTTTAAAGTTCATAAGCTAGTTAATATCAGGTTTTAACGAGTATTTGTGCTATTATAAGTATTTAAAATGTATTAACTTCCCCTATGGACTCATTAAATTATTGCTTAATTTATAGAAAAAAAAATAAAGAAGGTTAAGGCAACTCTCCTAAATTACTTAAAGGACAGATAGAAAACAGGAATCTAAGCTGGGTACTTTGACGGCGAAATCTTAGTTGTTTCTATTAGTTCTATCTTGCTGCTATGCTGTACTCAAATTGCCTGTAATATTTTATTTGAAGTTTACAACATTATTGTTGTTATCATTCACATTTTGCAGCTGAGGACACAGGAACAGAATGATGACTCTCTTCGCAAATTGCACCGTAATAACTAGTGAGTGGGAAAAAGCCAAAGGCTCACATGCAATAAATGCACTCTCATTCCTCAGTCTTCCATTTTTGTAGGAGAATAAAAACATTAGACAGTTGATTTATGCTTTAGAAAAGGCACTCTGGCAATGGCAGGTGGAAAGAAATAGAGATACGAGTTCACTGAGAACATAGAATCCACTGCATTTGCCAACAGACTGGATGTGTTTCGTGAGGGAAAGATTTAAAAATGACTTGCCACAGCCACAACTGCTAACCTAAGGAAGAAGTACAAAAGAATGGTTAAACAATCCAGGAGTCCATCCACAGTAAGATGAGAAGAAATTACACAGTTACCATAAAATAAATGTTGATCATATTCCTGGCAAAGGCAACCTCTTTGTCAGGACTTAACTGAAATGATACTACTTGGCCCACAACTCAATAACTTGAATTTTAAAAAAGTTAACACTATTGATTGCAATGAGCATTGAGGAAGAAACCAACACCCTGACATTCATATTTTAGTTCTGCTGCTCATTAGTTTTGTAATCTTTGTCAATTTCCTTTGACTTATTGGGTCTTCATTTTTTCACCTATGTAATAAGTGTGTGGGTCCTTAAACATCACATTTGCTGGTATTTTTACACTGAAAACATTGGAAATTGTTTTGAATTTTGTTTTGTTCTATCTTGTAACTTTTAAGGGTTAAAATAAAGAGATAAAAATTACGTTTTTTAAAGACTGAGAAACTATATTTCTATAAGAGTATAAGGACCTTTAGATATCAAAATATAGGTAGTCACCCTCAATGTATAAATGTTAAGAGAGTAAAAGAGGTGGCACCTGTGGCTCAAGGAGTAGGGCGCTGGCCCTATAAGTTGGAGGTTGTGGGTTTAAACCCAGCCCCAGCCAAAAACTGCAAAAAAAAAAAAAAAAAAACAACCACAAGAGAGTAAAAGAATGTTATGCCCCCAAATATAACCTCAAAGTCTTAGTCACTGGAAGAAACTCTCATATTTGAATCATTCATCCTAGTAAAGGTTATGTTAATGAAAAAATTCTTAGGTTAGTAGAGGCAAAATAAGCTCTAACAAATAGAGCTAGAAGTTGAAAATTAGACAAGAAATTTATTCTAACAACTAGCCATGTTGTAAGCATAGAAAGGGGGTATTGCTATAGAAAAATGCAAAAAATGAAAGGGAGAGGATAACAAAAACAAAATGCAAGTGTTATACAAATTTGCCCAAGGATGGCCATTGATATATTTAAATCCAGAAAAAAGTGACCTTATTACATACAAGGGCAGCATTCACTGTGGTTAGTAGCCTTACTGTATTCTTCAGCTTGATGGCCGCTGGCTCATTTTCCATCTTCTTGCCATTCAATAGCTCCTGAAATTCAGGATGACATTTGAAAGGAAAGTGTTTGAGTACTCTTAAGATCATACTATGGACTCAAAGTTTGTGTACTCTCAAAATTCATATTTCAAAACCCTAATTTCGAATGTTAATGGTATTTGAAGGCAGAGTCTTTGGGAAGTAATCAGGTTTCAATGAGGTCATGAGCTTGGAATTTCCAATGATGAGGTTACTACCTCTGTAAAAAGACGAAGGGGCCAGGACTCACTCGCATGCTCTCTCTCTCTCTCCCGTATGAGGATACAATAAGAAAATAGCCAAGTGTGAACCAGAGGGGGCCCTGTCCAAGTACCCAACTCCCCTGGCACCCTGGTCTGACTTGCAGTCTCCAGAAGGGGAAGAAGTATAGAATTTATTGTTTGAGCCATCCAGCCCGTGGTATTCTGTTAGAGCACCCCAAACTAAGATAGATAAGTACTTCATTTGAATATATTTGGATGCTTAAACTTTAAGTCGCATTTTTCCTAATGTTCTCCGTATTTTCTGTAATTCTGAAGCAAGGATGAAAGTCACCATGTGTTTGAGAATATTTAGAGATGAAAATTCCATAACTCTTTTAATAATCTCTTACACTAAAGTACTACAATAGAAATAGAAGAGTGTTTGGATTCACACAGACTTAGACTTCATTCTTGACTTTACCAATTAATGATCTTGTATCTTTGGAAACTCTAGAAAGTTGTCTGAGACCTAATTTTGTCATCTGAAGTCTAAGGATATTATCTCCTACCCAGAGTCCTGATGAAGAATAAACTGAGAAAAAGAAATAAAATAAACATAGTAGATTCCCTACTCTCTTTGCACTGGAGACAAATTCTTCATGATGACACACAATATTTTCTTATCTTACTAGCATTGTTAAATTTCAAAACAAATCTGTGAAACAGATAGATCCTATTTTTCACATATCCTTTACTTTTTTTTGCAAATAGCATAAAAAGTAAAAGACAAAGAATCTTATCATTTATCTGAAAAAAAAATTTCAAAGAAACATCATTTATTTTTCACATTTTTGACAACTATTGCTTTCTTGAGATTTGCATATATATGTATGGATGGATAAAATGAATTGAATGCCTGCCATATAGCTGAATGCCTACTGTATTCCTTTCCTTGTCCTCTATCTCTCCTGGTTGTTACTTCTACAAGTGAAGAAGGAAATAGCAAACTTAATTTCTGCAAAACTACCCTAATGTCCAGGAACTATGTGCTCTGATGTGACAATTTTCACTCAAAATCTAATCATAATTTTCCAGTTTAGTATAGTACTACATATGTACTTTAATAATTTTGTCAACTAAAACTTTTAGGGTGATTTCTAGTAAAGAATGTCTAATGAATTTATGTTTGTTTTTTTTTTTTTTTTAGAAATCGACTTTATGAAACAAAAGGGGAGCACTCCTTATTCCAAAAAACATTGCATGGTTTATATTAAATAAAAACTTAAATAATTGGCATATTTGCAAGTGCAAGAAACTCTAGTTTTCTTTCTGGAAAATTGTTCCCTTCTTCAAGTTCTGTGTGAGTTATGTGTCCTATTTTAAAGAATATTTCTAGAAAACCTTTGAATTATTTGAATATTTTACATATGATCTAGATGAAATATTACTGCTACATAAAGGTAAACTGATAAAATGTGATACCTTTTGACCTTGGATTCCCTAGTCCACAGCCTTGACTGCACACTAAAGTCACCTAAAGAGGTTTTCAAATACTCAAGTTATACCCCGTATCAATTACATCAGAGTCTCTGGGGTTAGGACCTATTTTTAAATCTCTTTTGATGATTCCCTATATGCAGCCAAAATTGAGAACCTTTAGCTAATTTGACTTTACTTTGCTCACTTCATTTTCCCAACACTGCCTTAATTAGGCAATTACTTCCAGGTCCCTGCTTTAATCAAGAAGAATAAGCAAAGAAGATATGTTTCCCTTAACAGGTAGTAGAGAGGCTAGTTCTTAGAGAAGTGAGGTCTACTGCTTGAAAGGTGAGGTCTAGTACTTGGAAAGGTAAGATCTTTGCTAAAATAGGCTCTAACTTTACTGTGACTAGCTTAGCTGCTTAAACATTTAGAAAGCTGGATACACCTGATTTTTCAGCATTTTGTAGGATTAAGTGTGAATTAATCCTACAAATCCCAAATTAACTGTGAATGAAAAATGTCAAAGTTGATAATACTTTTGTTTATTACTATGTAATATGTATATGTATTTATACACATGTTTATGTATATTATATATGATACATTTCTAAATATTGAATCATGATTCAATATGAAATTTGAATACTAGGTCAATAAATAAATTTTTTGTGTGCTCAATTTTAAAGTACTGAACATTCTGAGATGTCTTAGTACTGTATAACTGGCAGTAGTCATTTTGAAGCATAACCCCTTAACTTCAGATTAAATCAGTATAGAATTCTTTGACGAAAGGTGGCTTTCACCCAGTTCATCTTTTCCTTAGCCACTTCCTAGTCTATTTCTGGCCTTAGATGGGCAGTGGTCATCTCTCCCCAACAGGAAGTTTCCCCATCAAACTGTAACACAAGCTACAAAGAAACAGGTCGATCAGAGGTCATGGGGAATTTCTTGAAGAAACATTACCCAGACTAGCTCCATTTATGTTCCTATTTCTCTCAAATCTTCCCCTAACACAGTGGTATAAATACTCATGCCTAGAATAGAAATTACATATTTGAATACAATCACATTCCCTTTTCCTTGGGGATAGAATGAACTTGAACTTTCCCAGAGTTTTGAGTGTGCTACTAATTATATCTTTCTTAGTTGTAAGTCAGTTTCCTTTAGTAACACATGGGCAGTGAAGAAAGAAAGTGAGGAAAACAACCCAAATATGTAATATATGCCTTTGTGTAATACAAATTAAAACAAAATCCCAGAAAACATTCAAGAAAGGTTAATTCTCTCTTTCCCATGTAAGGAAATCTTTATGAAACTTTGTTCTTTTAACACAGATTCTTATTTCAATCAGTTTCAACTTCACAAATACAAGTTGAAAAATACAGTGTGCTAGAAGGTAAGTATGAATAATAGTACTAATTTCACAACAACAACAAAACTGCCCTTGAGAAGTTTCCAGTGGAGTAAGGCACAAGTAATTGTACTTCTCTGTTAAATGGGAAATTGAAGACAGTTTAAAAACAGTAAAATGTAAAGACAAGGACTATTAAATGAACTGTCTGCAAGGATCGGTGGATTTAAACCATCACGCGTTGGCAAATCTCCTAAATTCTCAAAGGAAAGCTGAAGATGTAGAATCCAGGTAGGCATTTATTTTTCATAGGCGCCAAACTCCTCATTTAACATGAATAGAGAAAGCTTTCTCCGTAAAAGTTGAATGTGCCTATAAGTGCCAGACAATTTATAAGATTTTGTGAGGAGAAAGCCTGGGTTCTTTCTGTAAGCCCAGCATTTATTAATCTCCTACCACAATAAGAAAAGCCTGTTTTTTCTTACTTATTGCAGGATGACTCAAGGGCAAATTCTATCTTCCTTACTGACAATTTAGCAGGCATTTGGTCTGGAATGGGGACACTGAATGAAGACAGTTCTTTAGTTTGTGAACAATGCAATCCAACAGAAAATCCTAATATTTTAGGAATGTTTTCTTGTCAAGCACTCACTAGCAGCATTCGAAGTTCAATCACATTTTTGAGGTGGAAATATATATACATGCATATGTATGTTTTTAGGACCTGAGTTTAGAGTTAACTCATGACCTTCAAAAATGTGTTTAATTTTATTAAGGAGGAAGGAAGGGAAGGGAACAGAAGAAAAATGTATTAATTAAAAACAACAACAACAGGCCTGGCGCGGTGGCTCATGTTCGTAATCCTAGCACTCTGTGAGGCTGAGGCAGGTGGATTGCCTAAGCTCACAGGTTTGAGGCCATCTTGAGCCAGAGCAAGACCTCACCTCTAAAATTAGCTGGGCATTGTAGCGGGCACCTGTAGTCCCAGCTACTTGGGAGGCTAAGGCAAGAGAATCACTTGAGCCCAAGAGTTTGAGGTTGCTGCTGTGAGCTCTACTAAGGGTGACATAAGACTCTGTCTTCAAAAGCAAAATAAAACAAAACAAAACAACAACAAAATCAAACTGAAAAAAATCTAGGGTATAGGAAGAGTTCTGGCTCTCACAAAAATTCTTAAGTCAGTCTCTGATCGTATGTAGAGCTTACTTTAAATGATAAATGATTCTTCTCTTTTCCTTTTAGGTACAAGAGGAAAGATTGGAGTGTGGTTAATATTGAGAGATAAGCTCTTAGTTCCAATGTAAATGTTATCTTAACTAAAGAGAAGATAGGCTAAAGAGTAGATTCAGTAATAGCAGATGAAAGCTGTTCTTACCTTAACTTTATGACACTCAGAGGGAAAAATAAAAGACACAAAATATTGTATTATGTTAACAAAAGCTGCATTAATTTCTATTCTCATAACCTTATTCCTCTAGGCAATACATCTTTCCCAATATTAATTAGGAGAGTCACATCATGAGAATATTAACGTCATGAGAGTCTTGAGACTAACAGTCTTGAAATAATATAAGCCAGTTAATGTTTGCAACACAAATAATTTAAACAATGAGAAACCATTTCAGTATTGCTCTATAGAAGGCAGTTATTTGCAAGGACATGAAATTCTATATCTTTCCCTTACATTCAAGACTATGGTTATTACAGAGAAGAAATGCCCTTTGTTATTTCATGGAACTATTCTCTCAGTGCACATGTGATTCTAAAGAACCAAATCTTTAGTACCTGCTCTATGAAAGCCTATTTCCAACGGATGCAAACTGCTAGAGGAAAGAAGACCATGTTTTGCTTGTTATTTCTAAAAAATGTCATTACATTCCTGAGAACTCTGGTTTTGATTTCAACCGTTCATTTAACTAGCAACCGCAGTGGGCACGTATGGTGCATTTCAGCTGTAACCACATGTCCTCCCCATTCAATACTTGACAGGTCTGAACTTCTCCATAATCTTATGTAGCCAATAGCAGGACCTGTCATCCAAGCAGTGAAACTGTGCGTATTTGAGCTACTATCACAGAGGTCCATTATTTATCCAGTGACAGAGACTTGTGATAAATGTTTCCAAAATGACATTTGAGATGACAGGGGATGAAAATCCCCAAGTCAGAGACCAGAGTTCTTGGGGTCTCCAGAGCAGCATGTTGTCAGTCAAACCGGAGATGTGCAAAGATGTTTCAACATGGACAGGCCCACAGATCAATTTATTGTCACAGGCCATGAAACACACTTGTGACAAAATCAATACAGAATTTCAGGCTCCCTGATAAAAGAAGCAGAGAGAATTTCATTTACTTTTACTTTGCAAATGTTACCCTTAAATCTAATAAGGAAAAGTACTTTCAGAATTCTCTATAAAGTTGTACAGCAATAACAGTGTCCAAATAGTTAAGAAGTAATCTATGAGGTTGGATAATGAAGTTTGAGAACTTGCCATCTTGCACTCATGTTGGAAGCACTGTACAAACAATTTTGTAAGGGTTCATAACCTTGGTATATCAGTGGCTCACAGCTCTGTTGGTGTCAACATGGTGAGGTCTTGCTGAGTGGCATTCATTATTGTTGCATGCTTTGTGTACCATCACAGGAATGACAGAACTTGAGTTAGAGCAACAAGCAAAAAATTAAATTTGTTTTTAAACTTAGCAAGAGTAGAAGTGAAATCAGGGACTTGTTAGTCCAAGTTTATGGGGAAAATGCCATGAAGAAAATAGCCATTTACAAATGGATTCAACGTTTTCTTCAGGGGAGAGCAAATATCACTGAAGAAAAAAGGTTAAAGGGGCCAATACTGAGCATAGCTGGCAAAAACATTGAAAAAGTTAGTCAAATTATACATCAAAATGCCTACCTCTGGGGCACGTGCTCATCTTCTGACTATGAGAAGCATAGCAGACCAAGTGAACGCCAACAGAGAAACAGAAAATCTTAACTCAAAATGTTGGCGTGAGAAAGGTGTATGCTAAAATGGTCCCAAAGAAGCTCACTGAACAAAAGCACAGGAGGGTCTAAGTTTGCCAAGACATTTTGGAGAGACAAGACAGATGTTTTGGGTCATGTTGTTACTGGTGATGAAACATGAGCATACCAAGCCAACCCTGAAACAAGCATCAGAGTGCATCATGGAAGTCAGCCAATTCTCCACAAGCAAAAAAGTTCTGTTAGTACAAATCAAGAGTCAAATGATATTGCTAACATTTTTTGATAACAGAGTGTTTATTCAGGACGAATTTGTGCCACTTGGACTACCAGTTAACCAAGTTTACTATTGGAAATGCTGAAAAGGCTCCATGAAAAAATTGGATTAATAAAAGGATCTGAACTTTTCTCCAACTCATAGGTCTTCCACTATGAAAATGCGCCAGCTCACAGCACATTATGTGTGAGAGAGTTTTCAACCAGTAAACAGATAACCTAATTGAAAACCCTTCCTATTCACCTGATCTGGACTCCAGTGTCTTTCTTCTTTACTGGAAGATGAAGGAAATATTGAAAGGAAGACATATTGATGATATTCAGGACCTCAAGGGTAATGTGACAATAGTTAGTAAAGTTCAAGTATTTTTAACTACTGGAAAATAGTTATATCATCCAAGAAAGCATGGTATTGGAAGTACTGACTTGTGAGAGGAGCCTGCTATTATAATAGTTTGATTAAATAATAACAAAAGCTGACAATAATTACTTAAGAGTTAGTATTTACTTGTTCGGGCTCTGTGTTTAGTCATGTGTGTATTAATTTTTACAAAACCAGTTAGGTAGATACTTTTAATCTCTTCATTTCACAAAAGAAGTAATCAAAGTACAACAGAGTAAAGTAAAGAACAAGGATGCAAAGCTAAATAACTTTTGAGCTAAAATAGAAACCAAGGCAACCTAACACGGGGGCATGTGCTCATAAGCGCTGTGGCACTCTGCAACACTCACACCATTGGGAAAGAAGCCATTTTTTTCTCCTTGGTCAACTATGAGACGTTTGTGTCTGAGCTCAAAGATTTGGGAGATATTACTTAAGAAATCATCAGATCCTCTTCTAATAGCATCCGACATCACTTTCAAAAATGTTACTGCAACCACAAGCATGCCATGTGTTATCTTTATGAGCTCCTTGAAATTGTTCAAATGCTAATGAAATTAATGAAAGTGTTTTCTAAAGCAAATATTTATGTTCAGGACAAACATTATCATTAACTTAGCTAATTCCAGAAATATTCCAAGCAATTCTCATCCAAGCCTTGATATTTTATATTTCCCCAAATTAATCACAATGGAAATTATGTCCAAAAAAAAAAGAGAAAACGAAAAAAAAAGAAACACTAATTTTCATTATTAGCCTCGGCAATCTCTTTCTTTCTGCCTCTCTCTTCCCTCTTCCCCTACCTTCCTCACATACACACTCTTACCTATGCAATATAAATTAAGGGTTGATTTGGCAATGCTATACAAGTTCTGTTCCTCGAATTAATCTAATATTGATTTATTATTAAATTATCATATTATTGTCCCTTCCAGTTTGAAACTTACAGTGTAATTGTACTTGCTTACTAAATCAAATGCAGTTTTCACAAGGCAGTTTAGAAAACAGATAGATTCGTATCCTACCCAAACCACTCTTTCCTCTATAAAGAATTAATGAAGAACCAATATAAAATATATATTATCCTGTACAAACACAAAGCAATACACCTTTCACAAGGAATCAGCCTGGACTTCTTTGTGGTCAGAAGATATCCACACACAAAATCATCTTTACTATCCCAGCAAGTGTCTTAGGGATGTTAGAATAGTAGCGTATCAGTTTCCTAACTGGACATACCTTTTCATTCAGAGGTCTAGCTTTATGCTTAATTCTGCTATTCCTATTTTTTTTTTTTTTTTTTTTTTTTTGCAGTTTTTGGCCGGAGCTGGGTTGAACTCGCCCCCTCTGGCATATGGGGTGGGCGCCCTACCCCTTTCAGCCACAGGCACCACTCTGTTATTACAAATTTATACAAGTTCAGGCACTGGACATGTGTCCACGAGAGAAAAAGACAGAAAAAAGAAAAAAGGAAAAAAAATGTTTCCTCCAATACAGCTTTCTAGTAACATGTGGAGATGAAAGAACACTGATCAGCTGTAATCAAATTTCTATCTCTTGTTTATTAAGAAAAGGTTATAGCTAAGGGAAATGTAAAATCCTATAGCCAAGAACATATTTACTCTAAACAAGGTAAAGGAATGGAAAGTTTAAAAACCTGCTGCTGTTTGTATTCCCAGTTCTTTTTAGGCAAGATTCAGCTACAGGTATGTTTTACTTTACTTTGTTTCTGTTTTCTCAGGTAACTTGGCGAAGTGCATATATAGAATAAAATCACTAGGGTATGGCTCCTTTCAATATCACTATAAACAACAGGGTTCTGGAAAATATAAAGACGAATGTCTGTCTGGATGAAAAACTCTAAATTGTTATTGGAAGGCTGGGTCATATAGGTGCCTTAATAAATATGAGGAGATTACATTTATGCTAATTTGCTTTTATTTTTCCTAGAACTTCAGGTCAAGAGCTCTAGACAGCTCACCCACAGATACCTATGGGTAAGGCAGCATGAAAACTGCCTCTGTGACTTTATTTCAGAGTTTCTTCCTGCAGTGACATAGCAGTTCCCACTGGGCATGCTGTATGCAGTACTTGCCTCCTCCTATTTTCTACCTAGGATGACTTTAATTCTCTTCCGGGAGAATTTATTTTAGTTTTTTCCAGGAGGGAAATCCACATCCCTTGCCCATGTTCTTGGATTGTTATTAAAAATTTACATTAGTAGGATGAAATATTAATGTAATCGCAGGATCCTCATTGCTCTGACCAAAATAAAATATATTATCAAGATCTGGAAATAGGATCAGTACCAATTTGGGTCAAGGAACAAGTTCCAAGCACAGAAAATTCCTGTTCCTCTTGAAGGATCCATGAGAATCTGTGTGACATTAAGTTCTGACCACCAGGACCAATGGTTTTAGCCAAATCCCTTGGAGTCAGAAATTAGCTCCAGAAGTCTGTAAATATTATATTTCTACATATGTAAGAATTAGCCATAAAAATTTACATACATTTATGTGACATATTTCATATATAAGGTAAGGCAATTGTCTGTGGCTATGAAATTGTATGTGGGTTCTAGTTAGTTGCAAGCATAGATTCAATAGCATGTGTGATGTGTAACAAACAAAAATTTAAAGCCATTATACTTTCATTCATTTATTCAATATGTGAGATTACTTATCTCAAAAGATAAATAGTAATGAAATATTTTCTATGCATAGAAAGTTGTTGGGCACTGGATAATAAACATGATGGATTTTTTGTCTGCCTTCATGGAGTTTATAGTTTAGCAAGGAGGAGAAACATGTAAGTTACTGCAGTGACAGGTGGTAAATTAGAATTCTGAGTTCCAACAGAATAAGTAAAAGTAGAATAAGACCTAAGCACATAGTGAAACTACAAAACAGTATAGAAAAGAAGAAAATCTAAACAGCAACAAAATAAAAGTGACATCTGGAGAAGCAACAATAATTAAATTAAGAGGAACCATCCCCAGCAACATATATGGTGGATGAAATAGTATCTTCGATGTGCTTCAAATATAAATGTTTGAAAGCCAATGTTTTATAAAATACCATAAAAACTGAAGGCAAAACCAAAAGAGCCTATATATTTACTACTTGCGTAAATTCAGCTATATAACTACTAAACACAAATTTTTACAAAAATAGGAATTAAACCCAGAGTGACAAGATAGCGTACAGGAAGCAAAGGTGAGGCAGTTACCAAAATTATGTATGAATTGAATTTACAGGTAACTGGGGGAGCAATAAAAAACATGAATCTAAAGTATCGAATGAAACCATCATGAAAGAGATGTCATCACAGTTATTTTTGGAACAGTTCGAGGAAAGGCAAAATTTAAGTGAAACTAGTTTTTGTTTTAACTTTAGTTTCCTGATAAGGTAAGATTTTCTGAGCCTGAAGACTCATAAAACAGCTTAAAGTTTTCTGTCCAAATGTGAGATGTCATGAAAAGGTCACATGTAAGGTCCGTGGCTTCACAAGAAGGGTACAATGTTGGCAAACTTTAGATTTAATTCAGCTATGTGGGTTAGAGAATCGTAGTCACTGAGGGATTGAAGGCAACATTGTACTCCATAAATGCATTAATGTATACATGATCTATGTGTTTATGATTTAATAAAAAATAAATAAATAAATAAAAAGAAATCTACAATTTATTGGTAGAAAGAGCAAAGGAAATAAATAAAAACTGATAAATTTAATGGAGGGGAAACATAACTAAGAAGCAGCCAAGAAAAAAATCTTAAGTAGGAGACAGAAAAAAACTGGATGATTTATTTTAAACAAATTTGGAGTTTTAAATGTATCAGTAATCATGCAAAGTTAAGTGAGTTAAGTTGGCTACAAAAAAGGTAGGAATTCCCAGAATGTATTTTTAAAAGTTCACCAAGTTATAAATATCATGTTCAAACCTAATGGCGCAAAAGTGTTAAAAGCAATGAGATGGAAAAATATGTCAGCTATGTCAACATAGACTAGTCTACTCCTTAAGCAAAACAAAACAAAATTGGGGGAAGGAATAGTAATAATAACAAAGAGCTCTTTGTTAAAAACAAAAGAAAGGACAAATAAATAACATTCTTAGTGTAACCAAAGAAACCAAACACAGAGAATATAACCTTTCTAAACCTTGAAGCCTGAAAAAACATAGCCCGCCAAAACAAATAGCAAAAAAGGTAACGGTGGAAGTGTGCACGGCAACTCTGCCTTTGAGGGCGAATCTTACAAAAATGATTACGTGGTACACAGGGAGGCATATACAAAGATTTAGGTGCTAGTTAATTGCAAGCATAGATTCAACAGCATGTGTAATGTGCAGCAAACAAAAACAAACAACAAATTAAAGCCATTAAAGTTTCATTCATTTAGTCAATATGTGAGATTAGTTATCTCAAAAGGCAAATATTTTCTATCCAACAATGCTTATGTTGGATTAAAAACAGCCCAATTCATAAATATGGAATTAGATAAGTAAGTGATGGTACCCTTGGGGAAAAGAATGAATCAATTAATACACTAGATCTAAATGTCTACTTGATGACCTATCCACAATGATGTGGAAGAAAAATATGTGATAGGCCTATAACTCCAAAACACTTAACCCACTGTACCAATAGATACAGACAGAGGTGGTGACTGGAAGAGAATGTACATTTGCAGAGTGGCTGCTGTGACTAGAGAGAGTAGCCTAGTAAACCTCGCATTCGTGCTGATCATTTTAATCATATCTCACATTTGCACAGAAAACATTAAGCTGCTTTACAAGTCTTCAGGCTCAGAAAAATCTTACCATAACAGAGAACTAAAGTTAAAACAAAACCTACATTTATTTAATCCTTGCTTTTCCTGGGACTATTCCGAAAATAATCATGAGGGAGACTCCAGGAGTGGTCAATGAAATGCCGTGGGATTTACCTCATTACGTCATCTTTCTCTGGGTATCAGATTGATAAATTTACCCAATCAGGAGACAATCCCACTTGCTTTAAGGCATAGTAACTTTGAAATGCTTAGAAGCTCATTGATTGTAAGTATAATTTAAAATAGTTAATGTAAAGCACATGTAAAGAGTTGTGAAAGTGTTTTCATTTAATGATTGCTGTCAGCTTCCTCACAAGAGATGAGAAAAAAGAGGAAGAAAGTCTGGTCTCCAGTTCTCAGGAGGTCTTTGCTGTTACACTATTCTCAGCTTAGCACAGTCCACGATAAATGAGAAGTGGCCTTATTTGGCAATGTCTAGGGATAATGGTTTGATAGAATTAATGAATACTTTAAAGTTTAAGTGTTTCAAAATTTGTCTTCATTAGTCCCTTAAAATTTGTAATGTGCCAGAATGTGTCTGCCTATCTCTGCTCTGCCAAACCCTCAACTAGTAAGGGTCACCATTAGGCCCAGAAACTGCCAAGGATGCTCATTTAATTAGCATTAATATGGAGCTTCTCAATAAATGAATATTTTTTTCTTCACTGTCTATTTTTCATTTTTTTTTTTTTTAGTTTAAAAAGCATTTGAACCAACCACAATTCCTTCGTAATTTGGTGGAACATGGAAGCCATCTAATCAAACTTGTCTAAGACCTGAAGGTGAAAAGGTGAGCTTGAAAGGAGGGAAGGCACCAACAGTGTCTTGCTGGAAAGGAGATTTTGATTACAAAGGCATTCACAGAAAGTGTTGTCAGAACCACTAGCTGCCGCATGTTGATAGAGAGTATCATCAAAGTTGGCATTGCAGAAGCTTATCTTCTACGTTTATATCATCTAAACTTTATTATCTGGCCACTGTATTTGTTAAAATTCTTGTTTCATTCCATATGACTGTTATGCCTGTGAAACGTGAACTATGTTCAGGTGATTATTGCATCCCTTGGCTTTCAATATTTGTGGGGGTAAGTGGAGAGGAATGCAAAGGAATGGTAAGTGAAAGAGGGGAAGAGGGAAAGAAGAAGCTGTTAGGAAAGATACCTACTTCAATGTTGAATAGGCTGAGTTAGGAAGACCCCGGAGGAAAGTCTAAAGGAGAAGCTCAGCAGGGAGCTGGCAACGTGTTTGGGGGCTCAGCAGAAAACAACAGTTATCTACAAAACTGAGAGCCAGAACAATAGGGATGGAGCTGGAATTACGGGAATGAAATGGCCATCTATGAAAATTAGAACACGAATTTCCTGTGAACTGGAAAGCCAAGCAATTATCACCATTGTTTCATGAAAGAACAAGGATAAAAAAGCCATACAGAGCAGAAGCCTGCTTTAAATTGCTGTCAGAGGGCAGGAAAATATTGGTGGTATTGGTAACAGTAGAAAAATTGAAAAATATAAATATAAAAGAGTGGAATTAGCATGTCTTAACAAAGGACACGGGAGTGAGGGGCCGTAGAGAGGATTAATGAGAGTAAACTATTTTGAGGCATGAGGCAGTGTGGAGAGAGGGAGAAGGTGGAACCACAGAGGTCTAGGCAGGTCATGAAGTTCACTCTAGAGATGATGGTTTCATCTGCTTCTTGAAGGTTTCGTTATAACCAAAAGTCATTCCGGCATGAAGGAAGCATTTCCATCTTTTTGTTCTGAAGGGCATAAGAAGATCATGTGACTAATAATATCTTACAGACAATGATGAATGCACCAAACACAGTTCAGGTTAATGTTTTCAAAATGGGTTTATTGCAAATTATTCATAGGACTATGATTGTATTTCTATGTATTATACTAAATATATATTATGTACATATTGATTTGTTGGTAAATATAAACTAATTTAATTACCTCTTACTACTGGCATATAAGTGTTCATGTAAAATTAACATCATAAAGGGCAGCGCCTGTGGCACAAAGGAGTAGGGCGCTGGCCCCATGTGCCGAAGGTGGTGGGTTCAAACACAGTCCTGGCCAAAAAGTGAAAAAAAAAAAATGAACGTCATAAAGATGATATGAGGGGAATAGTTGTTTCTAAAAGGTGTCCTCGTTGTCAAGAAGACATGATCCTGTCTACTATAACCTTAATATTGGTCAAATACTGAATTTAAACAACTGTGATTATCAGAAGAAAGCACAGCATCTTTGTCTGTTCAGGCTGCTATAGCCTTAGAATGGGTAAGTTATAAACAACAGAAATTTACTTCTCACAATTCTAGAAGCTGGGAGGGCGAGATTAAGGACCCCAGTGCCTTAATTCCTGGGAGGACCTGCCTTCTGGTTTACGATGGCTCCACCTCACTGCATCCTCACACAGCGGAAGGGCCTCGCCAACCCTCTGAGTCCCCACCCTCACGACCTAATCACCTCTCAGAGCCCTCACCTTCTGATTCTTCACTTTGGGATCAGGCTTTAAGGAAAGAATTTTAGACGGAGACACAAACATTCAGACCATAGCTCCAACCTTAGCTGATTTTTAGTTTGCCTCACCGATATTTCTCTTTTTATATCCCTACCGTGATTTTTCCATTAGTATGAAAAGGCAATTCCGTGCTACATAAAAGTTTAAAATAATGCAGCATAATAACAGTACTCTTTCCTCGTTATTGCTAATTGTCAAAACATTAGAGTATTCCCCTAATCAAAATAATGCATGCAGGGTGTTCTGCAGCTTTTCCCTGTAATAGGCTTGACTGTTGGCATTTCTTGCCCCCTGTGACCCTCTCCCTGCCTTTCCTGGCCTAGAGCACACAACGCAGCTCCATGATCAACCTAATGATCTTTCCCTTCTGCAGATTTCTCCTCCAGTGACTGTGTTTCTCTTAGGAAGAAACAGAAAGAAAAAAGGAAGGCAGGGCCTAGGCGCATCTCACATAATGTGTAATGTCTTGCACCGTAGCTGTGCGCAGATCATGTCTCGGTTGTCTTCCAGGTGTAAAGAGCAGAGAGCAGAGGCCGATTCCTACACATTTCTCTACCCTGAGTAGGCAAGCCACCGAAAAGTGCCATAGCAGATGCTTCCAGCTCATATTTCTCAACATGGGAAAACCTACAGGCAAACTTTCTCATATGTTTTCTTCACAATATACAGAATTTAGTGTATTTATAAATCATAAAATGATTTTTTCCTTTCTTTTTTATTTCAAATTAATATGAGGGCACAAATTTTTAGGTTACATTGTTCTCACTTCCATGGTAAAGTTCACCCAGGGGGCGTGCTGACCGCCCCAGCATTACGCACGTTAGGTGGGATCCCGCCAATGGCCCTGCCACCTCGTTAGGTAAGTATGTAGTGGCATGTACTCCTTGGCAGTAATGCTTTGCACTAAAGACATAAAACCAAAAGGGGTAATATGAAGTAAATTGCGATCAAAGTATTAGAGTGTTCTAGGGCCATCACAGGACAAGTATATAAATCAGACTAAGAATTTAGGTGACTCTCTAAACCAAACTGCATCAAATGATAGCATAATTAGTTAGCACAGATTCATATAATTTTTTGCATTGTTGAAAGTAAACTATTTGTTCCTTTACTACAGTTCTGATAATTACATATTTTATTTAGTTTGACTGAAATGATAGTCATAGCTTTATATTTCTATTTCTAGAAAAATTTCATTTTTTTCTCTGAACTAACGGGAGGAATTCTGACCATACACCATCTCAGTTTTTTTTCTTTAAACTAATAGAAGAAATTCTGCCTACACAAAACTTAGCTATTTGCCAAACATAAGTGAATTATTAGCCATTAGACTGATCTTAGATGCCCTTCATAGGCTCTCTCATGTGTTATTGTATTGTAGTAGCTATTTTTTGAGCATGACTATACATATAGAAAAGGGCAAGATGCCATTTGTGAGAGATACAAATTTGTGTAATAAATAGGCTCACCATTTAATGAGGATAACCTTACATGAAACAAAGAGAAAATAAACATGAGCCCAAATACCCAGCAGATGACACCATGTACGTGCATGTAACTGATGCAACCCAAAACCCTTTAGGAGTTTGTTGGAAGAACACCGCATGGGCTTGAGAAAATGCTTATAGCTATCAAAAGATGACATTGGTTCTGGGCCTTTGAGGCAGGTATGAAATGATAAGATAGTGCAGTAATAGAAAACTAGGATTTAAAAATGCATTAACTAAAAGCGGAATTAAAAATGCACCCTATCCACTGAGCTATAGCACTCATAGCGCAGTGGGTAGAGTGCCGGCCACATACACCCAAGTTTGTGGGTCTGAACCCGGCCTGGGCCAGCTAAACAACAGTGACAACTGGCTCAGTGCCTGTGGCTCAACGGGCTAAGGCGCCAGCCACGTACACCTGAGCTGGTGGGTTCGAATCCAGCCCGGGCCCGTCAAACAACAATGATGGCTGCAACCAAAAAAATGGCCGGGCATTGTGGTGGGTGCCTGTAGTCCCAGCTACTTGGGAGGTGGAGGCAAGAGACTCACTTGAGCCCAGGAATTGGAGGTTGCTGTGAGCTGTGATGCCACAGCACTCTATCCAGGGTGACAGCTTGAGGCTCTGTCTCAAAAAAAAAAAAAAA
>CAUYRH010153630.1:0-40214 GCA_963574655.1 Perodicticus potto | reverse complement strand
CCATGGCATACATGTACCACAACTTATTAATCCATTCATGGGTCGATGGGCACTTGGGCTTTTTCCATGACTTAGCAATTATGAATTGGGCTGCAATAAACATTCTGGTACAGATATCTTTATTATGATGTGATTTTTGGTTTTCAGAATAATATTTTTAAAAATATTTTGAGATTTATGTTGACAATAATTTATGCCATTCATATTTTTAATGGAACAAATGCAGTTAACATTTAACTACTAAACCAACAGAAGTTGGATTGTTAATGACATAGCAGAGAACAAAATTTTAATGTATTTATTGAAAAACGTGAATTATTGCTAGTAAGTGAGCATGAGTTTAAAATGCCCTCCAAATTGTTTCGGTCTTTGAGAACACACTCTGTACATTAGCCAGAGGAACTGTCCACATTTTTATGGACAACAATTTTGCTTAGGTTCTCCTTAATCCAAGGAAAACAACTCCTTACAGAGACCAGTGTAAAACTACAGGCTGGGATATCCTTCATTATCTTTTCTCCAGTCTACTAGGCTTTATTCTCTCAAGGTTATAACAGATTAAAGTCACATAAAAAGATTTCAGTGGCTCTGGGGATTTGGAGGAATCAAAGCTCGGAAGGCCACCTGTACTCACATACGAGTGAGTAGTGCAAAGTTTGCCAGGGTGCCACAAGGGAAGAAAAGATCTGTAAGTGTGTTTCTTTATAGATATGACTCTTGGGCCATGGGAACTCTGAACAATTTTATATTAGATTTGGGGTAAAAAGGCCTTTATAGGAAAAGTGAGTAGAAAGTATACTGAAATGTGCATATCGCGATCAATGTAAAAATGATCCTTGATTCTTTAAAACATAGACAAAAAAGCAAAACAGTCAAAGTGAAATTGATTACATGAATTGCTCAATAACCATTAACAAAATTAAATTTTAAATTAAAAACTCTTGAAAAGGAATTCTAATCATAGATGGCATTACTTGGTAATTCTACCAAATTGTAAAAGAAGAATTAACATTTTTACACAATCTCTTCTAGAAATAGAATAGTTTTGAATTCGTCCCAACTCATTTTGTCAGGCCAGTATTATGCTGATACTACAATCAGACACAAATAGCAGGCAAAAAAGAAGAAATAGAGGTAAATATCTTTCATTAATTAAGGCTAAAAAATTCTCAAATAATAACTAGCAAATCAGATCTAGCAATGTATAAGAAGAATTATACAAAAGGACCAAACGGGATTTATTCCAGGTATGTAAGTTTAATCCAATATTAAAAACTCAATTAATCTAATCCACCATATCAAAAAGCTAAAGAAAAAAATCATATAATCATATCAATTGATGCAGAAAAAGCATTTGGCAAAATCCAACAGTTGCTTATGATAACTATTCTCAGAAACTTAGAAATAAAGGGAACTTCTTCAGAGGAAAAAGAGCTTATTCAAACCCCTGTGGTTAATATCTTATCTAATAGTGAAAGACTCATGCTTTCCTCCTAAGATCAGTAAGAAGACAAAGATACCTGCTCTCACCAATCTTACTCAACACAGTACTGAAAGTTGTAGATGGCACAATGCAGCCAAATGTATATATACACATTATGTATACAATAAAACACATTTACATAGAACAGGAAGAAAAGAAATTATTGGTATTTGCAAATGGTATAAATGACTATATAGAAAATTCCCAGGGATCTACTAAACATCTCATAGAAACAATAAAGTGAGTTCCACAAAAGATAGACAATCAACATAAACAATCAATAACATTTATATAAACTAAAAATGAACATTTGTAAACTGAAATTGAAAACACAATATCCCTTATGATTGCTCTAAAAATAAATTATTTAATTATACCTCTAACAGAACATGTACAAAATCTGAATTCTGAAATTTATAAAATGCTGTTGAAAGAAATCAAAGATCTAAATAAATGGAAGCTCATATAATGTTCATGGATTGAAAGACTTAACATAGAAATGCCAATTTTCTGAAAATTGATCTACAAATTGAATGCAGTTTCTATTAAAATCTAATTAAGTTGGTTGCTGTAGATATCAACAAACTTACTATATAATTTATCTATAAAGGTGCTGGCAACAAGAATGGAGAAGCATGGATCCCATGTCCTCAATTTTGATATGAGGACAATTAATGACAATTAATGACATGGTGGGGGTGAGGGAAGGGGAGAGCAGAGAGAGAAAGAATGAAGGAGGGGTGGGGAAAGGAAGAGCAGAGAGAGGGAAGGAGTGAGGGGGGGTGAGGTCTTGGTGTGTGCCACACCTTTTGGGGGCAAAACACGATTGTAAGAGGGACTTTACCCAACAAATGCAATCAGTGTGACATGGTTTCTTGTACCCTCAATGAATCCCCAACAATAAAAAATATATAAAACAAAACAAAACAAAACAAAAGGTGCTGGAGCTACAGTAACTAAAACAACTTTGGAAAAGGAGAATAAAGCGGCAAATATAACTCTACCTGATAAAAAGCCTACGTGATAATCAAGACTTATCATGGACACATTGATCAATAGATAAGAATAGGATCAAAAAATAGATCCACACTAATATGCCTAAATGATATTTGACAAAGATGTGAAAGCAATTCAATAGAGAAGGATATCGTTTTCAACATTTGTAGCTAAATCATCAGACATTCACAGGCATTAATAACAAACTCTGACCGAACCCTCACATCTTATACAAAACTTAACTCAAAATGAATTATATACTAAGTGTAAAAGACAAAGCTATAAAAATTCCAAGAAAATTAGGGGAAACATCGTTTAGGACAAGGCTAGACAGAGAGTTCTTAGACTTGGCACAGAAGCATGATCCATAAAATGAAAATTGATGAAGTGAACCCTGTTAAGATTAAAAATTTTCTCTACATAGGACTCTGTCAAGTAGAAGAACAGTAGCCTACAAACTGGGTGAAAATACTTGCAAATCACATATTTTTAAAAGGAATTATATCTAGAAATTGTAAAAAACTGTCAAGACTCAATAGTTACAAAAACATCAGAAACAGGCTGAAAGATGTAGATAGAAATTTCACTAAACAGATGTATAGATGGCAAATAAAATGTGAAAATATATTCAACATCATTAATCCTTAGAAAAAACCAAATTAAAACCAAAAGGAGATATTATACATCTGTCAGAATGGCTAATAACAACAACAACAACAACAACAACAACATCAAGTGCTTGTGAGATGCAGAGAACCTGGATCACTTTTACATATTAGTAGGAATTTAAAAATAGTACATATACTCTGGAAAAATATTGGCAATTTTTTACAAAGTTAAGCATGTGATTGAAATATTTACTGCAGTCCAGAAATTGAACTTCTTGGATATTTATCACTGAGAAATTGAAACTTACGTTCACACAAATACATGTTCAGAAGTGTTCATAGAAGCTTTATTTCTAATAGCTCCAATCTGGAAACAACCCAAATTTTCTTCATGGGATGAGTGATTAAACAATCTGTGGTGCATTGTACCAGAGTATACTGTTCAGCTGTACAAAGGTACACAAAATGTCTTGACTGGATCTCCAGGAAATTAGGTGGATTGTCAAAAGGTTACATATTATGCAATACAGCATTGTTAAAAGAACAATTGCAAGATGGATAACAGATTAATAGTTGCTATGGACTTGGAAGGGAGGTGTGGAGAGAAGTGATTGCTAGTGTAGCACAAGGAATCTTTTTGATGGAGCTCTTCTGTGTCTTGACTGTGGTGTTAGTTGCACAAATCCAAGCATGTGATAAAATTGCAAAGAACTAAATACATACAAATTTAAAGTGCATTTAAAGCTGGTAAAATCTGAGTATGGTTCATAGATTTAAGAAGCAAAGACCAGGAATTTCGAGCAAGAACATTCTAAGACATTGTTTTTTTAGTGACAGCTGTCATCACATTGTCCACAGGACCGCATCCATCTACAGAGGTGTATTGGCGCAGAAGACCTGGAAAGGTGACTTATTCATTGAAAAACCTGTGCATTCAACTCTGAGTGGCTTTGCTATCAGAGGCACTCAACTCTATTCTGACTCTTTTTCCATTTTCAGCAGTTTTATATTTATTTTGAAAGATTTAGGGGGTACAAGTTGAATTTTATCACATGTATATATCGTAAAGCTGTGAGTGTGGGCTTTTGGTGAATGCATCACTTGAGCAGTATACATTTGAAATATAGACAAAATAGTTACATAGGCAGGATTCTGGATTAGGATAAAGGATAATCTCAGAACAGGTAAACATGTACTTAAAATGTTTAAATGCATAGCAAAATGAGCGATCAACAGTGATCAATCGGATTTTTTACACATCTACTTCTTGAATTCCTTCTTCTCTCTGCTTTCTCCTAGCCTTCAACATCATCACTCATTCATCAAATTTCATTACACACCTTTGGTATACCAGGCATTGTACAGATGCTCAGGATCCAAAAGTGTAACCATAGAACACATGATCTCATTGAGCCAACAACAACATCCCAGTAGGGAGAGAGAGAGAACAAAAAAGGAAATATGTAAATAATGAGATCTATACTCATGCCTATAATCCTAGCACTTTGGGAGGCTGAGGAGGGTAGATTGCTTGAGCTCAAGACCAGCCTGAGCAAGAGCGAGATCCCATCTCTACTAAAAATAGAAAAACTAGCTGAGCATTGTGGTGGGCGCCGTTAGTCTCAGCTGCCGGGGAGGCTGAGTCAAGAAGATCACTTGAGCCCAGAAGTTTGAGGTCACTGTGTGGCTCTCGATCCAGGGTGACAGAGCGAGACTCTTTGCAAAACAAACAAATCAGGAAAAGAAACACTTCTAAGGTCTTAGCATAGACAGCCCTCTTCTAAGTACTGAATTGTACCAGTGCCCCAATATACCCAATTATCTATGTTCCCTTATAAATTTAGTTATTGCAAAGAATACCATTTCAAAAGAAAATCGCAACATCTTTTTTGTACCTGAGTAGATATGTAAGGTCATGTAGAAGGAGAAAGTTCTCCACAGGGCTCGTGGGTTCATGTACATCTGGTGGATAAAAGCATGGCACCATCTGATTCAGACCGTCTTCTCAAGGATGTTTTTGTAACGAACAGGCTTAGAAGAGACATTTTGTCTCCCTCTGGAGTGGTGGGCAGGTTTGTTTACTGTAAAGATAATAAAGGTAAGGTCCCTCTTCAGGATAAGCAACAAGTGGATTTACTTACTGCTCATTATAAAAGATCGGGTTCCCCAAATTTAAAGTTTCTTTTCTGTGATGCAACCTGCTGCCTGTGCCAGCATCATCTGGCCCTCTGCACCCTTAGAAATTTGGGGGCTCAGGGAATTAGTATGTAAATTGTGATGCTACCCTGGCTACTACCATTTCTGTGAGTGAAAAGCTGCCATTTGTCTCTGGTCCGGGAGGTGTCTATCTCTTAGTGTCCGTATGGCTGTGAGACACTAACATGTTACCTTGCGGTTAGCAAATTGCAAGTGAACTTGATTCCTAGTGTGTAACCTCAGACTTCTCACAGGTCTTTATTCTATGCTAGTAGCAATTCACCAGTTTCATCTATATAAGCAAGACCTGGATTGTCATTCCCTGTCCCATCCCTTGAGTGTTCTTGAGAATTTCCAGAGGGTGTCCTCTTTTATTCTTCCTCTCCAGCTCCCCTGATTGAAATCTGTTGCTCTGAAAGCCCCTGGTTGATAATACCTCATTATCGCTAATGTCTGCCTTTAGACTGCTGATATCTTTGACCAATATGCTGTCTTCAATGCTACAACATTCACAAAGTTAAGCGCAAAAGAGGCATTGTAAATATTTTACTCCACCGAAATCATAGCCATCTTTCTGATTCTATAACGTTCACAGGCTAGGTAGCAGAGCAAATCTGCCACGATGCAGCTTCTAGATTGTTCTTAGCCTGCACCTAGAGTTCTGCTCTGTGTGGAACTTGGGCGACCAATACCAGATCTCAGGGGCCTAAGGAGACCTGCCACCTGCGGTCGTGGTGTCTGTGGTGGCCAGTATCTGATTCTCAGCTCTGCTCTCCTCCCACTTCCATCCATCCTCCCTGCAGACCCACTTCTTACTCACTCTACCAGCAAGAACGAGATCAGTGTGCCTTCTGCACTTATCACTTCTGGGATATTCATTCTTGTGGGAACTCTGCAGATTTAAAATCAATCTGATTTAAAGATTGGCCATTGCTAAGAACTCTTGAAGTATCATAACGTAAGTAAAACTGTTGTTCAAGGAAGAATTATATTGGTGTCATATGGGCACGCAGAGTAAGGTTGAAATACTAACAGTATGGTGGTAATACCTTTTAAAAATCAATTGTCTTCCCCTCAAAGTATACATATGATTTACTTGAGGGGTCAGTGTTATTGGAAGCAAAGTGGCATAGAAGTAGCTCAAAAGCATCTACCCAGAAGAAAAAAAAATCTTTTTATCATAAGGACATTTGAACTAGACTGTCTATTGCAGCTCAATTTACAATTGACAAAATGTGGAAACAACCTAAATGCCCACCAACCCAGGAATGGATTAACAAACTGGTATATGTTTACCATGGAATACTATTCAGCTGTTTAAAAAGATGGAGACTTTACATCTTTTGTATTAACCTGGCTGGAGTTGGAACACAATCACAAGAATGGAGAAGTAAGAATCCAATGTATGCAATTCTGATATGAAGGCAGCTGATGATCTAATACAAGGTGGGGGGAAAGGGAATGAGGGGGAGAGGAGAGAGGGATGGGGCTCCTGGTATATGGCACACCTCTTGGGGGGTGGGACACAATTATAAGAGGGACTTTACCTAACGAATGCAATCAGTGCTACCTAACTCTTTGTACCTTCAATGAATCCCAAACAATTAAAAAAAGTAGCTCATAAGAGCAAAAACATAAATATTATAAAACAGAATATAATGTTAATATAGAGCATTTATTGTATAATATATACAGGCTGTCCTTGGGTTATGGAAGACCTGACTTACAACATTCCTACTTGTGAATGGGCTTTCAGAGATCTCCATCAGATAATTTATAATATAATAATTCAATTAATAATTCAGGAACTAGTTTCTTCCAAAATCCAAGCGATTTGTTGGTGCAGCGTCTTTATACTAGCGGCTAATGTCGTTGTTCGTATGGTCCCTTAAGCACAGCATCAGTTTCATTCTAACTTTTAAGTTTGATTATGCGAGTCTGTGTTTACCCTTAGAGGATCAAGCCTCCAAAGTGAAAGTATATAGCAAATTCAGGTGAACCTGCGGTAAAAAGAAAGGTGATTCAATGGAAACAAAAATATAGAAATAACTAAGCTTTCAGAGAAAGGCCGGTTGCTATCATTTACTGGGAAAGCATTAGGCTTTAGTGGCTCTACGATTAGTGAGAAAAGTGGACCATGTGAAGGGATGAGCTCCAGTGAGAGCATCTATCATTGCTAAGCAGCGTTTGGATTAATTATTAAAATAGAAGGGTTATTATTGATTTGATTAAGAGATCAAAATAAACATAATATTCCTATCAGCAAAAGAATTAAACATAAGAAGAGCACAATATTTTCTGTAACTTACTACAGCACAGGGGCATTACACGGTGTTGTTATCACCACATATGGGCCATTATACTATTATTAGTATCACTGTCTGTGCCCTGATCATCAGGGAGCTGAGTTACATATGATTCTGACTTAAAGATGTTCTCAGGAACATATCTTGTATATAATCCAGGGGCCACCTGTATTATTATGTGAACTGAAGTAAAATGTTTAGGCTACCTCCAAGTGGATGATTGACTGGACCCTCTCTTGGCCAAGAGAGCCCTAAAACTGAGTGGTTAGCCATGAGGAAGGAGATCAGACATGCCTCTATATCCCACCCCCCCACCCCGGCCCCCACTTGGCGATGTCCTCTGTGACTCACTAACTGGCTTCAGGCTACACAAGACAGAACTTCTGTTCCTCAGTAGACACTGCAAACTCCTCAACTGGGCATGTGTCCTGGAGCTTGTCTCTGATTCACAGACCCTTACCTTAACTCAGCATGCCTTTTCCCTGACTCCTGGTCTAGTAGACAGAGCCTAACTCTTTCAGCCAACTGTCAGCAGAAGAATCTGTAAACCCACTTGTGACCTATGGGGCTTTGCTTTGAGATGTCCCACCTTATCAGGTCAAACCAATGTCTGCCTTCCACGTATTGAATTATGACTTTACCTATAATTCCTGTCTCCCTGAAATGTAGACAACCCAACTCTAATCCCACCACTACAAATCTACTTGCTTGAGGTGTCTTGGGGGTGGCTCCAGGTCATGGGCCTCAAATTTGGCTCACAATAAACCCCTTTCAATTATTTTACAGAGTAGGGCTTCTTTTTCATCTACATTGTATTGTTCATAATAATAAAGTAAATAAATAATGATGATATAGTATTTTAGAGGCAGATGGGTTTTCTCATCACAGACTGATTGAGATGTAAGTCTCATACCATATCATTTACCCTTCAAGTACATAATTCCATGGGTTATGGTATAATTGTGTGTTCCTGAATGACAGGGATGTATTCTGGGAAATGTGCCTTTAGGTGATTTTGTCATAGTGCAAACATCTCAGAGTTTACTTGCACAATCCTAGGTGGTGTGGCCCACCGCACTCCTAGGCTGAGCGAGGTATATAGCCTATGGCTCCCCAGCTACACACATGTGTACCTTGCTAACATACTGAATACCATGGGCAACTGCAAGACCATGGTGAGGCTTGTATATTTAAACGTGGAAAAGGTGCCCTGCGAGACGGAGTCTGAGAAGCTCAGCTGAAGCAGGACTGCTGACCTCGTCTGCTCAGCTCACATTCTTTTCCACACACCACCTGTGATGATCTAGTTACGATTTCACCACCCCTGTGAGGATGTGTCTCAGGAGTCTTGGAGGAAGTGATCACCCGTAGACAATAGGTGTTGTGATATTGGTGAAGGTTGATACTATGATGTTTTCTTTGGCCATGCTCTGAGATAGTTTGTTAAAGTGAAAATTACCTTTACGGTGTTTAAACATTTTGCATCTTTAGAGTGAAGAGGGCTTTGATGTTGTTTTCTGTTAGATAAAGCTAGAATTTTTTTTTTTTTTTTTTTTTTTTGCAGTTTTTGGCCGGGGCTGAGTTTGAATCCACCACTTCCGGTATATGGGCCCAGTGCCCTACTCCTTGAGCCACAGGCGTCACCCTAAAGTTAGAATTTTTTAGATTCGTTCCCTGGTATTCACATTATAAAAAATATTAGAATTGTAACTCAGGTAAACCTTTGAGAGACTATTCTCGCTGTTCTCCAGAATTGCGGGCCTCGGACAACAAAATTTGGTGGCCCTAATCCCCATTTCGGCTTCTGGCCGACAGTGACAGGTGGCCGGATCCTCATCATTTGGTAACAAAGCTACAGTAAATACGGGACAAAAGGTAAGCAAGGGTCCACTTGTACAGGACACTTTATGAAGGAAGCTTGCAGAACAGGAAGTTGCTCTGGGTGAGTCAGGGAGTGAGTGGTGAGTAAATGTTGAAGGAACTTGGGAAATTTCACCCCAAAGAATGACTCCTTGGTAAAAAGAATATTTTGAATTGAAGGCCCTTCAAGTTCCAAGAAACACTGGAAGGGGCTTTCCCTCTGTCTGCATAAGTCAGACTGAGCTGATCAGAAGGGAACGAGTGATTTCCCTCCCCGCTTCCCGTTATCTGAATGTATTGGAGGAATGAAGGGCAAGAATGTAAGCAGACCAGGCCCAAATCTTTAAAGTCATAAATACCTGTCTCTCACATTAATTTACAAAGTCAATCTGTTTGACCAATCCATTCATCCTCCCTGGCAACCTCCTCCCTAGCAACCATTTTCTGAGCTATGTTCCTCAATTTCCATCCTCCCCCCTAAAAGATATGTATAAAAATATCTGAACTGCATTAATAAATAGGGTAATCACTCTGTGATTTCTCCCTGTATGCATGGCAAATAATCCTTTTTCTTATTAATCTGCCTTAATTGTGAGTTGATCTTTCAAAGAATTGTCAGGGGAAAGGGCAAGTTTCCCTCCACCCCTACAAAGTGAAGCCCTGATGTTTTTCTGTATATTACAATAGACTATATGAACACTGCAACACTTAGGCTATGCTAAATTCATTTCTATTTTTTTCCAATAATTAATGTTCAATAATTAATTAACCTTAGCCTACTGTAGCATTTTTTACCTTATAAACTTTTTGATTTTTAAAACCTTTTAGACTCTTTTGTAATAACGCATCTTAAAATCCAAGCACATTGTACAGCTGTATAACATTTTTTCTTTCTATCCTTATTTATAAACTGTGTCTTATTTTAAAAAGCTTTATTTTTTTAATTCTTAAGCTTTTTGTTAAAATACAAGACAAAAATGCACACACTAGGCCAGGCCTACACAGAGCCGGGAGAGTCAATATCACTGCCTTCACCTCCACATCCCAGCCCGCCGGAAGGTCTACATGGCCGTAAAATGCACAGAGCTGTCACTTCCTGAGGTAACAATGTCTTCTTCTGAAATACCTCCTGGAGAAATTGCTTGAAGTTGTTTTATAGCTAACTTTGTTTTTTATCTAAAATAACACTAAAAATTATGATACAGTAAATACATAACCCAGTAATATATTCATTTATCATTATCAAGTACTACGTACTATACCTAAATGTATGTGCTAACATTTATATGATGGGTAGAATTGTAGGGTTTTTTGGTCCCATAAACACTTGAGTAATGTTTTGCACTATGATGTTAGGATGGCTATGATGTCACTAAGGGATAGGAATTTTTTCAGCTCATTTTATGAGACCATAGTTCTATAGGTGATCCACCATTGACCAAAACATCATTACGTGGCACACAGCTGCATATTCAGTTTTTGTCCGTCAGCAAATCAATTTTTGAAAAATTTTTACCTCCCAATAAAGAACTCTGCCCCCATTAACTATCGTCGTCATTCCTACCCTCCTTCCCTTCTCCCTAGATCCAGGCAACAATTAATCTAATTTTGGTCTCAGTCAAGATGCCTGTTCTGGACATTCGATATAAATGGGATCATACAGTTTGTGGTCCTTTGTTTCTGGCTTCTGTCACTTGGCATAATGTTTCCAAGGTTCATCGGCATTTTTGTATGTATCAGCACACCATTCTTTTCCTATGGCTGAATAACATTACATTATTCGAAAGTCTCACATTTTGTTTATCCACTCAACCATTTATGGATAGTTGACATGCCTCCACTTTTGGCTATTAAGAATGAAGCTGCTAAGAACACTATGGCAAAGCCTTTGTGGGGTCTCGTGTTTTCAGTTTCCCTGGGTATATATACTTAGAAGTTGAATGTCTGGGTCATGTGATAATTCACAAGGTGTAGCAATTTGAGAAACGGCAAAACTATTCCCAAACTAGCTGCAACCTTTTACATTCTCACCAGGAATGTACAAGTATTCCAGTTTCTCCATATTCTCAGACACTTGGTACTGTCTGTGTTTTTGATTATGGACATTTTAGTAGATGTGAAGTGGTATCTGACTATGATTTTGATGTGAATTTTCCTAACGACTAACAATGCTAAACATCATTACTGATGCTTATTTACCACGTGTATATACTGTGCTGGAAAATGTTTATTCAGATCCTTTGCCTATTTTTCAACTGGGTTATTTATTATTTTATTATTGAGCTGTAAGATATCTTTATATATCCTGGATGTGAGTCCCCTATCATAGGTATAATTTAGAGCTAGACAGCATTTTAAATATTAATAAGCAAAATCTCCATCTTGTGTAAATGTGTAGTAAGGTGAGGGCCAGAGACATTAAAAGACCCATTCAAAGGTGGACAATTGATTTGGGGCAGAAACAGACTTATATCCATATGTCATAAGTGAGATTGTGCAGCAGCAGCCAAAGAAGTGATAACATGTATCTTCCTACTTTTATATTTCTTTACCTCATTGTAGCACTAAATTAAATTCTTTCATGAAGTAACAGAAGTGTGAGACTCCACCGAACCTTACACTAAGAACCACAAAAGGACTCCTCTGTGAACTTTATTTAACCTTTCTGTCCAAGGAGATCTTTTCTATCTAAGTAATATCTAATGAGCATTTGCCAAGGTATTTTTATCGCCTTCTGGTCAAGAAGAGATCCATCCTGATGTGTATAAATCCCTTAAATGGAAAACATGTACAGAACAGTACATTATTAATAAAGATGGTACTCAAAATAGGAGATCATGTGGAGAACACAAAAATCGCAGAAATGGGACTGGTTTCATTAGGAAATGCTGTAACATTAAAGCATACGTGACCATCTAGTTTGAAAAAAATCACAAATTAAAGTAGAACATTTCAAGAGGGATTTCTTTCCAAAAGGTCAGCTATAAAAACAGGTAGTGGGGGGAGATTTCTTACTCCCAAGATCACCAAAATAACGCAATTTACTTGCCTTGATGCCCGTGTGTGAAGTTTTGCAATGTTCATTACCAGACGTTAACAAATGTAATTAGAAAGCAATAAATTTAGAAAAGTATCTGTAACAATGGTATAGGCTATAACAACACAGAAAAGGGAAATTTTTTTGCCCTTTTTCAAATACATATTCATTTTGTTTTCAGATCAGTTATTTTAGGATAGAAACTAAAATGACATTTTAAAATGACAATTTTAAATAAATCTGTACATATATGTACAGTAAGTGTTTAAAGTATAATTTTTCCATAAAATGAATGGTCTGCTATTCTTATGAAATTTTCAGGTATGTCTTTGACAAGTGTTTCTCATTGTGTATACCTAATTGTTCTCCTTATAGATCTACTTGAAGGAATAGAACATACTGACATATAATTGTTTTTTAATTTAAAGGATCCTTTATTTTCGCAGACTATTATTGTAAATTACTTGGGCATCAGCGAGGGAGATAACGAGGAACACATTCTATTTTGATATAAGGGGTACCTATTTGTAGACCAAACAATTGGAAGATGGACTCGTAGGAGGGTCTCAGAGCTTCATCGAGCACATCCCTGTGGTCTCAGTCACACAACTGAGGCCACAGGGACTGCGATTCTGGGACTTCAGGCTATCAGGTCTGAGCTCCCAGGGAGCTCTGGGCTGACCCCTGCAGCCTCATTCACGTTTGAGCTTCAGGCTCCCCTTTTTCCGAGTCCCACCATCTGAGAGCACTTCTGTCCAAGTGATTCAGCGTTCTGGTCCCTCCTTACTCACTTCCGATGCATCTCCAGCATCTTTCTTGGCTCTAGCTTGTTCACAAAGATGACAAACTAGCTGCTGTTCTGAAAGATGCCAATAGCTATTTTTGCATTTCCGCTCATAGGGAAATGGGGAGAGAAGATTTTGGTCACAGACTTTCTATGGAGGGAGGGATGGAAATAATTAAAAGGAATTTATTTAGATATAATGTAGAAGTTTTTTACATGAGAAAGATGGGGGTTGAATTTCTGCTGAGAGATTTCTTAAGGTACATGAAGCATTTGGAGTTTTCTCTGGGGACCAAAGTTCAGGAAGTGAGTGAAGGAGAAGCAATGTCCACTCAGACGGGAGAAGGGCTCGGCAATGTGCCAGGAGGCCAAGGCCCTGGAAGAGAGACAGCCAACGAGACATCTCTCCTTTGACGGGGTGTGGCCAGGACACCTGGAGAAGCCACTGAGTTCTGACTGTTGCTTTTTTGCTAATTCTCACATCAATTCCAAAGCTTGTAAAACACAAAAACCTGAATTCAGTGGGGTTTAGTGTAATGAAAGGTGCGGCTTTGCAGTGGGGCAAAGCAGACCAGAGAACATAATGTATGCAGGAAGTGGTCAGGAGAGGGCAGGAGGAAATGAAGGAAAATGCCTGGGTGGCAGCCTGGAGGGGGGGGTCCCACCCAGTTTGCAGTGACACTTCCTAAGCATTCTTAAAAATTCTTAGGAGCACACCGAATATCTTCACTGCTGAAGACTGGGGAACAAAGTTATTTTATTTGGGGACATTGAAGAAAAACAATAACCCAAAAGACACGGAAGTTTGAGAAACCTGAGTTGTGTTTGTAAATTCTGAATTGGCAGTGCTACGCTGAAAAGCTCAGGCCTTCTACATCGCTTTAACAAGGGTGTGCAGCCATGCGTCGGCCTCATTTCCAAATGTAGACGAGAGAGATAGAGAGAGAGAGAGTCAGATTGGAGCAGTAAAAGCTGCAGATGTCTTTGAGTCTCCTGACTTCTAGTTTTAAGGACTGATCTCTCTCTTCTCCTGGCCAGATCATGTCACCTAAGGTACTCAAAAGGGCCTCACAGGGAAATTTGTGACTTTCTCAAGCAGGTGATAGGACGGAACAGACTTTTCTTCGGCCGAAGGAGCAGAGGCTTCTTTTTAAGTTGAATACACTTCCTAGTCGCAATCTCACAATTACAAGATAATTTCTTGCTCACTAAACGAATCATGGTACAGTATAAGTCAGACCCTGTCTCTGAATTAAAGCAGCTCTGGCTGCTCTAAATATAAAAGGAGAGCATTGACCTTTCAACACTGACCAAGACAACGGATGAACAGCTCTGCAGCAACACTCACAATTTGCAGAATAAGGAGTTGGCATCGCCAGGCTGAGTGAATGAGCATTTGCTGTCTTTCATGAATCTGAAAACTAAAAATGAAACAATCACTCTTTGGTGTTTCTGTGGCTATCAAAGTAAACAGGTCAGATGAATTATTGACAGCCTTTGGATCAACAAAGTGTCACTGGAATGACAAATGATAAGCCCAGCAAAACTGTCATCGTCCTCATTCCTCAAATGCTCTTGAAAAATTCCTCCCATTTTGCCTTACTTATATTCGTCTATCTCAAAGGTCTTCTTCCCCTGCAACCACCACACATATTTTTCAACATTTATTAATTCTACCCTGTCTTATAAGACATATTTGTAGGGTTGGCTACCCCATGTAACCCTCTCCAAATAATCAAACCCACGATAATTCTCTACTTTCTCACCATGAACTTCAAGAACTCCTATTGTGGGCGGCACCTGTGGCTCAGTGAGTAGGGCTCCAGCCCCATAGACCGAGGGTAGCAGGTTCAAACCTGGCCCCGGCCAAACTGGAACAACAACAACAACAACAAAAAAATAGCCGGGTGTTGTGGTGGGCGCCTGTAGTCCCAGCTACTCGAGAGGCTGAGGTAAGAGTATCACCTAAGCCCAAGAGCTGGAGGTTGCTGTGAGCTGAGATGCCATGACACTCTACCAAGGGTGACAAAGTGAAACTCTGTCTCCAAAAAAAAAAAAAAAATACTTCTATTGCTTGGAATTAAATTACCTAAAAATCTAGAGAGTTCTTGGTCTAGTGTCTGGAATATACTATCCTTTCTCTAAAAATCTATGAGTTGAGGTACAAAGTCTTCATAAAATTGTTAGTTCCCTCCCTAGCTCACTGCTCTGCTGGCATCAATATAGCATACCACACACATGTATCATGGCTAACTACGAGTCATCCATCTTTTTCTTCTTCTCCTGTACCTACCATATTGCCACACACATAATAAATAGAAGATTTTAATTGCTACAGCTGCTATTTAGCAAATAACTGCTAATAGTTATTTGCTATTTCTACTGTGACATTGGTGTGCAGAGACGTGTTGGATTAAATGTTGTCATAGTTCATTATTATTAAAAGGCTCTTTTCTTAATATTTTGCCACCTATAAGATGAAACAGCTGCTGAGGAATAGGAAAATTGGCATTCACCTGTGGAGTGTGTCAGGAAGTATTCAGCTCTGTGTTAAACATAAATGTGCTTCGAGTGTATATTCAGACTTCAGGTACTTCAAATTTTGTTGAGGTTTATCTCTAGGTTCTCATCCTTGGCCCTCTGAGTATAAATTTGTTGGCTCTTATAAAAAATATATTAAAAGTTCTAAGGGAGCATACTTACAGCAATGCCAGACTTACACCGTTCTGAAAAGGACCTCTTTAAGAAGCCCTTTATAGGGATTGTAGGGGCCCCAAGAGTGTCCCTTTTTATTCTTAGTTAAATGATAACATTCATGAGCACGAACGGGGCAGAAATTCTGCTATGTCATTTTCTCAACAGTAAGCTGAATGGAAAGTCCTTTAAACCTGAGGTCCCCAACCCCTGGGCCAGGAATCGGTAACGGTCCATAGCCTGTCAGGAGCTGGATTCCAGAGTTCAGCCTCTACCTCCCCCGCCCCAACATTATGGAAAAATCGTCATCTACAAAACGTACGGGCTGGCCGGCAAAGCAGGAGGTGAGTAGGGGCAACAGAGAAAAGCATCATTGTCGCTGGAAGCATCGCCTGAGATCCACCCACCTCTACCCTTTGTGGAGATATTTGTCTTCCATGAAACTGGTCTCTTGTGCCAAAAAGGTTGGGGACCACTGCTTCAAACTACATGGCTAGCAAAAAGCAGAAGAGGCAGGAATGTCTGTGTAACAGAGCAGAATTTGAATCCTCCACCTTCAATTTGAACTAAGGACAGGTATTGTAAGATACCTGTACTTTGCAAGAGAGAATTACCACAGACTATAGCATACTACTATCTTTCTTTATGAACTAACAACATTTTTCTCCCTTTAGGAAACCAGTTTTATTTATACATACTGTGCATATACGTAGGCTTAGTGAAGCAGAGCAAAAAAAAAAAAAAAATTGAAGTGTGTCATTGGTTTACCTAAAAATCTAGGTCACTCACACCAAAAAAAAATCCCACCCCACATACTTCAGAATTTATTGGTCTTCCTTCTGAATTTTTCACATGATGAAATCTGTACAGATCGGGGTTTTATAAAAGAAGAGACAGTGTGTGATTTATTAGTTGCAGAGCAATCATAAAGTCTGACAGTCTCCAGGTATGAATATTAGACACAGATGCTCTTTAATATAATTGTGCATGTTTCAGCCTCCTTGACATCCAAAGACAAACCCCATTCTTCCCCACAACTGGTTCCTCAAGTTTACAGCCCTCCGTAGTCAGTTATCATCTGCCTCTACTAATTGTGTTTCCCTGGAGATGCTGTCCCACGGCAGGTGCGCTTGCCAAAGCTCGGTTAGCTGGATTCGATGCCTTGGTTTGTGGTGTAACATCTTGAACCCACTCCCTGCTGTGGACTTCAGATTTTGGTCTTTAGAGGCACATTTGTTGATATGCAATTGAATAATAGCATCGCACAACTGCTTTTCTAGAGAATGTATCCCATAACAGAATTTCATAAATTCCTATTTTCAGTTATTTGCTAAGAGACATACAGATTCACTCTATTGCACTCTAATAACAGCCCCCCGCCATGCCTTTGGCACTTTAAAACCCTGATTAGCAAAAGGGAAATTACATTGTACATTTAAACTCTCAATGTACTTGGGAGTTTCCAAATACAATTTATTTTTGTTAAGTGTACCTTTTTAAAACAGCCAAAATGTGGCGAAACCGTCTTTATAATGCAGCCCAGCAAATGGACTGAAACTTTACTAGTGTGATGGATGGACCTTTATTTATTCCTCTGTGAATGGCCGCTGATCATAATCACTTTTATAGTTTGACTGCAACAAAAAGGATTATTTCTTTTGTCCTGGAATCTCAGTCTGGGCATATTTGTTCAGAGGATGAAGGGGACCAAATTAGACGGAACTGCTGGGGCAGAATAAATTCAGAGCAATCACAAGCCAATGTTCTTTAATTCTTAAGACACTATCAACTTTAAATATTCTGATCCTCTCATAGTTAGCTCACTTATCCTTTTGTCCTTATTGAATTAACTGCCTTTTCTTTTACATTGTCTCCTGATTTGGGACCTCATTTTAAGTCTTTTCAGTTTAATTCCATTAATTGGCATATTGTCTGGTCTCATGCTCCCCCTTGGGTCTTGAACTTATATTCCCCTCAGTTCTTAAACTGCTTAGCTATATTTTGCAGCTTTGAATGTCAACTTGCTCCATCTGTAGACAAAGCATGTGAATTCTTATCTTCCACTTCCAGGCTAACATTTAACAATGAATTCACAATCCTGGCAGTTTATCAGCCCATTAAGTAAACCCCAGTATAGAGTTCCTTGATTTTAAAGCCATCATATTGAAATCCAGGGAAATTAGTTCACTAACTGAGCATAATTTAAGAGCCAACAATTCTAAATTATGCTAAGTGGATCAAAAGTAGACATATTTATCTTTGCAGATCCTCCCACCAAGAACTGAGACAGATCCAGGGTCACACTACCTTGAGCTTATATTTTGTCTTCATCATTTATTAGCTAGGCAACCTTGGGAAAGTAACACACATCTCCAACACTCAATATTCTCCTAACATGGGAATAATAATAAAAAATCATTTCAAGCCATAGAACTGTGATGAAGATTTACTGCGACTTATAGGATGCTTAATATAATATCTAGCACAGGGAAAGTAATCAAGGAAAACTGTCATTATTAGCACACACTATTAAAGCACCATCAAGCCTACTAATGGTGCATTTAAATCCTTCCCACAAAGCACATCTGAGTCTCACTCCATCTGAATCCCCAGATTCCATGTTGAGAATGTCATATTGGGAGGCAGGCTCTGTACACCTTGTCCCTTTTTCTATACCACTATTGCAATAATCCCCTTCCTTTAATTCAACTGCAAGTCCCTTAAATAGAGAGAGGTATGGTATAGTCTCTCTATGATGAACCTAGGCTCAGCAGGATGTGTACTTTCTGTGTGCCTTCATCTCACAGAACAAGATGTCATAACCATTTCTAGGGTTAGCAATAAGACTATGAGAGATCAGATTGGATTTTCAACTTAATTTTAAGAAAAATACCCAACTAGAAGCAGATGTGAGGTTATTACAAGGAGTTGTAAGCAGGATTAGGGAGCTCAGCAGAGGGAGAAAGTTAAGAGAAAAAATGAGAAGAGAGAGGCAAATCGGGTCAGTCTTGGTTGTCCATAGAAGGTAAAAAAGATAAAGAGATAAACATAGATCATAATACTTATTTTCACAAAATTCTACTTAATAATTGAATAATTCTATCATATTCAACTATCAACTTCTTCCAAAAAGGATTTGGGATTAAGATTATGTCAGCCAGATCGCCTAGCAGCTTGCTTCTTCCCTGTGAAAAAACCCCAAATAACAACTAACGAACTACATTTGACTAAAATACTGAAAGGAGAGGATTGTAGAACATGAAGGAAGCATCAGAAATTCTGTAGAGCACAGAAATCCAGGAAGCCACAGAGAAGGGCTTCCGCCACGTGTTGCCCGAGTCAGAGTCAGCAGAGTGCTAGAAGAGCTTCTCCCTCCGAGGAAAAGGTGAGTTAGAGGCCCCGGAAACCCCGTCACTGACAATAGGTGCAGCCTTTACTGCTAGCGATTCCTGAAGTTCTCATGGGCTCTGAGCGCATCTGAGGGACCTGCTCACAGTCCACATGCCGAGCGACCTCCTGAGAAGCAGCTGAAGCTGTCCCCTGCCATGCTGGCCAGTCTGCTCTGTCCCATCCATCTTGGCATTGTGGCCACTGCGAGAGTGCAGCCTGCTCCAGAGGTAAGTATCCGCTGCACGCCTCCATCCCTGGGCTCAGCCCCGTGGCGACATACCCACCCAGGGGTGTGTCATTCTCCATGAAAGCTCCCGCTATGCCCCACTCTCTAGAGTCAAGCTACCACTGTCCTCATCTCAATGGCTGGTGTAGCTGAAGTGGAGCCCTTAACCCCCAAACCTCGAGCCTCCAACTACTAAAGCGGTCATGTCTCTGTTGCCACAGCTGAGGCAGCAACTCACCCTCCAGACACCTCACACCTCCTGGGCATCAGACAGTGGCCACTCCCACACCATATGGATCCAGAGTACGCTGACTCACGGGGCAGTGCTTTCTGGAGCTGAGCACGTGTAGTACCTCAGATCCAATTAGAACCCTGGCTTGAGCTATGCCACCCTTCCCTCCAGGCTAGATAACCGAACCACCACATCTCCTGGGACTGGACTAGCCACCCGCAGTTTAGATGCTGAGGCACCCCACCTGTCCAGGGAGTGGAGTTTTCACTGCACTGGTTCCCTGTCCCAAAGCTCCTGAGTCATTGTTGCCACTGCAGCTGGCTTCACGGAACCTGGTCTATCATCATGTCCCACCATCAGGGGGCCAGAGTCACCATTGCTGGTACCTCATCCCCTGATTCCTAAGCTGCCAATAAAGTTGTTGTTTCTGAATCATGGATTGCAGCTGTGCCCTGCTCGCCAGGGCTCAAACCTCCAGAACATTGCTCTTCCCTGGAGCTATGCCAGTGCTATTATCTGCCCCTTCAGGCCAGCAGTACAGCTGTATCCCAGCCCACCGGGGCCTGTGATGCTGGATGTGCTGCAGAAAAAAGCCCCTGGATCAGTGGTAAAACTGTATCCACCTGTGCTTTGGAGAGTGAACCTCTGCCTTGAGTCCTGGGTGCTGCTGTTGTTCTGTAAAACCCTGAGCCTGGGGACCAGCTGCACAGCTGTTCTGAGTATCTGTGCCTTGGATTCCACACCTGCAGTGGTTGCCTATGAGCTCTGTCTGGTCCAGCATCAAGAGAGGTCTCCTCAGCACCCCTATCCACACACACAGTGAGAAAGGCAAAAACAGGAGAATCCACCCCGAAAGCCCTTGCCCTAATAATCTAGGTTGCCACTGTCGTTGTCACAAATTCCTATAGCCAAGACCACTGAGGCACCTGCTGTCATCGGTAATGTTGCAGAGCTGCATGGATACTACATTGCTGTGCCCACATGGAGCCAGAGTCACTGCACACGGTCCAGCCTTCACCCTCAGGCCCATCTGCTAATGAATGTCTTCTTCTGTGAAGACCCCTTTGTTAAGTTTAGAAGGGGTGACTACCACCAGAGGCAATAGACATCAGCACAGGGATGCAAGAAATGTGAAAAACCAAAAAAACAAACAAAAAAATGATAACACCAAATGAAAACAATAATTCCTCAGTAATTTACTCAAATTTAGAAATTGCCTGAAACTTACAAATTGCCTGAAAAGAAATTCAAAATAATGATCTTAAGTAAACTCGAATACAAGGTAATACAGACAATTCAATGAAATCAGAAAAATACTTCATGATCTAAATGAGAAACTGACAAAGAGATAGATAAAAATAATGATAAAAATAAAAGAACCAGACAGAAATCTCAAAGCTTGAGAATTCAATCAATAAAATTAAAAAAAAAATACATTTGACAATTTTAATGACTGACTGGTTCAAGCAGTAAAAAGGATCTCTGGACTTGCTAGGTCATTTTAAAGTGAGAGAGAAAGGAAGAAAAAAAGAATAAAGAAGAGTGAAAAAAGCATACAGAACTTATGCACAGTGAAAACAGCCTATGGGACCTTAAAGAATTTCCAGAAGGAGAAGAGTCAATGAGAGGGACAAAAAGCTTATTTAATAAAATAATTGCAAAAACCTTCCCAAGTTTTCCCAAGTCTTCCAAGATCCATGAGGTTCAAAGGCTGCCAAATGGACTCACCCTGAAGAGGTCCTCTCTACGGCACATTATAATCAAACTGACAAAAGTTAAAGAGAAAGAGAATTTTGAGAACAATGAGAAAAATGCCAAGTCACATATAAGGGAATCTCCATTAGATTATCAGTGGTTCTCTCAGCAGAAACCCTGAAGACCAGGAGAGAATGGGAAGGTATATTCAAAGTGGTAAAAGGAAAAATGAAAGTCAGTCAAGAATACTATACCCAGCAGAGCAAAGTTTTATAAGTGAAGGAGAATTTAAGCCTTTAACAGACAAGCTAAAGCTGAGGAAATTCATTACCACTAGATCTCTCTTACAAGAAATACTTAACGGAGTTTTTCAAGTAGAAATGAAAGAGGATAATTACTACCATGAATATGTAAGAAAGTATAAAATTCACTAGTAGAGAGAAATACATAGGCAAATGCAGAACATCCTTATATTGTAATGGTGGCATGTAAGTCTGCAGTATGACAGTCAAAAATCAAAACAGTCAAAACAGCCATAAGTTATTACACAGCACAGAATGATGTAAATTGTGACTCTCAAATATAAATTGTGTGGGGTGGTGAAAGTCCAGAGTTTTTTCTGTGGCAGGAGTTAAATTGTTGTTAGCTTAAAACAATTCGTGCATTGGTTAAGACGGAGTCGCTTCCACTGAACCTTTCTTCCTACCATTATCTACATTGATCTCAGGTAGCCCGTGTTATAATAAAATGACGTCGAATAAAATGGCAGTTTTTGAGAACTTGCTATAATAGATTATAACTAGAAGTTTTATGTAAGTCTCATGGTAACTATGAGAAAAAATAACTACAGCAGACCTATAAACAATAAAGCAAAATGAATCAAAACTTAACACTACAGAAAACTTTCAAATCACAAAGGTGTAAAGGCTCCATCTTTTTAAATGGCTAAACAATATTCCATGGTCTACATATACCACAGCTTGTTAATTCATTCCTGGGTTGGTGGGCGTTTAGGCTGTTTCCGTTCTTAGGCATTGTAAATTGAATAATTTGTTACTCATCATATTTATTTATTTATTTATTTAGAGACAGCATCTCAAGCTATCACCCTGGGTAGAGTGCTATGGTGTCACAGTTCACAGTAGCCTCCAATTCCTGGGTTAACTGATTCTCTTGCCTCAGCCTCCCAAGTAGCTGGGATTACAGGTGCCCGCCACAATGCCTGTCTGTATTTGGGTGGAGTTGTCATTGTTTGGCAGGCCCGGGCTGGATTCGAACCCGCCAGGTTTGCTGTATGTGGCTGGCACCTTAGCCACTTGAGCTACAGGCACCACCTACTCATCATTTTTACATAGCACTTGCTTGTCCATAATGGATTCTAACGATTGAATAGTTAAATTGGATTGTGACAGAGCTAATGAAATTAGCCAGTAGGACACAATTCTTAGGTAGGCAAGTCAATGAGATTTTATCCCATGGTCCTCCTTAAAACCCAGAAAACTGTTCTATCATTCCCAGCAAGAGGGCTGCATGTCCCAGCCAGTGCTTCTTGGCCTCCAGAGCCATGAACAAATAAACTTCTATTGTTTATAAATTATCCAGTCTGCATTTCTTAGGAGCAGAAATTGGACTAATGATTTAGAAAACACCAGGCACATGATTTAGTAAACAAGTTAAGCATGGACCTCAGAAATGCCAGTGGAAGGTCATTACTTTTAGAAATGTAAAAAAGGAAATGAGAAGTAGAGATTTGAGGACGAAAAAAAATCCCTGAATTAAAAATTAGGACCATTAGCATTCTGTTCAGCTTCCTGTAACAGATACACAAATAGTGTCTTAATTGAACAGAAAAACAACTTAATATTTCTCACACAATGACACAGCCAGAGGGAGGAAGGCCTAGGTCTGCGTGGTGGCACCACAATTCTACCCACTCACAAGGGACCAGACCCCTGTTCTTTTTCTGCATAAGGAGCTTTCATCTTCCTGATTGTAAGGTGTAAGGCTTTTGGAAGTGGAAGGGCAAAGGGCAAAATGCAAAAAGTTACACATGGTATGAGTAATTCTCATTCAACAAGCTTGCCTGTAAATGCCATCCCCTGACTTCAATGGATTTGCCATGAGGCTTCCTTAGTTGGGAGCTTGGGGAGCTCAGTTTTTCTGCTCGCTTAACGGCACAATAAAACATACTCAGGATTACTTAGGAAAGAGGAAGAAGAGAGAGGAGCTGGGACAGGGAATTAACTGTGTCAAAAACTCCTATCGTGTCAAGATTTTGCTGTGTCAATGAATAATGGATCCGTGTCAATGGATAATGTGTTTTAATTATTTTACAATCTATACTCTCTCGTGAGTCACAGGTTCAGAGACTCGAGTGAGAATAAACTTGAATGTCCTCAAGTTATCCAGCCCCCAGGAGTTACCTTTCCAATTAACATGCAACTAAGATGGTCAAACCTCATAAAAAAATAACTTCAGGAATTCTAGATTTGCTACCGGGAATTTGTTTTCTGTTACTATTTCTGAGACTCCAACAAGACCACTTACTCTTTTCCACAAGCATCTTGTGGTTGTCTCTTGCCACACACCCTGTCCTGAGATTATCTTTTTTGTCACTTCTAGCTACTTCATAACTGTTTTTCCAGACAGGCACACCTTTTTAGCTCCATGGATTCTCCCAAAGCACAGTTAACGCAAGTCTGTAGTTTAAGTCTTTGCTTGCTTGAATGGAGGCCTGAGTTCGCATAAGAATCTTACTGCTCAGAAATGGGGATCCTATGTGAGATTTCAAACATTGCTACCCCTAGGAGTAAGCCATGCTCCTTTAAATCTTCATTCCTCGCTATCTCTCTTCCAGCTCCGTGCTGGACACCCCCTTGCAGAGGGCAGCTCGCCTCTGAAGAAGAAGATCCAAACAGTTACCATTGTAAAAATCTTTGCAGGGGTTCCGGCTACATCGAAAACTATGAAGTATGTTTTAAAGCTGATGCACTGAATGTTGGCCTTAAGCATCTACATTTGGATCACTTCTTCCATCTGAGGCCTTCCTGGGAGCAATTTGGGAATAATGTTAATGAATATTTTTTGCTTTGCAAATTTATGAGTATGACTCAAAAGATTGTTCCTAGAATAAAGTGAGGGCCTAAAATCTTTCAGATATTACTTTGCAGATGCCATCATTTTAAGATCCAGGTTCCAACTGCAACAGGAAAACACCATTTGGCTGTCTAAAAATGAAGTTTGTTCACACTGTTTAGGAATCTACAGTGCCATCAACCTCCTACATTATAGAATCTCAGCCCACAGGAACCACAGAGATCCAGTTGGGCCTTTTCTCTTTAATTTGGAGCAAGTGAAACCTGAGAGGGCACCTAAGGTTATTCTGAGAGTTAGAGAACAAAGCAGAGATAAAGGCCCTGAAGTTCACTGATAGCAACACCCATGGCAGTGGTGAGCTGTAACCCAGGGTGGTTGTTTAGGATATCCGTGTGCTAACATTTAGGTATTTTTCTATATTTTCTCTTAATTAAGCACCTCTGTTACTTCTAAAAGTTCCAAAAGCTGTAATTCCGGGTATGGAAGGAATACAGGGAGAGAAATACCTGTGTAAGAGTGCCCTCTGTCCCCAGGGCTCCTTAATATAATTAAAAAAATATTACATCAACATCCGTGTTCAAGAGCATTTCATAGTGACCCATGTAATAACTGCACCTTATCTTGACTTTGATCGGTATGCTCCCCTTTTCAAGAGAATTCCTCCAAATTGTTTTCTATGATCACTGCTTCTAATTCTTCTCCCTCCATCCTCTCTTGAGCATTCTTTACCTCCATCATCACCTTAAATAGTAGCATACTGATGGGGGAGGGGTCAGGGATGTGAAAAAACATGGTAGGGTGGGGAAAGGAAGAGCAGAGAGAGGGAAGGAGCGAGGCGGGTGGGGTCTTGGGGCCTTGGTGTGTGCCACACCTTTTGGGGGCAAAACACAATTGTAAGAGGGACTTTGCCCAACAAATACAACCAGTGTAATACGGTTTCTTGTACCCTCAATGAATCCCCAACAATAAAAAAAAAAAAACCACGGTAGGAAGCAATTGCTTTGAAAGCTGTCCTGCCACGGTTACCGGCAGCCTCCGTGTTACTTAATCCCCTGGTTAACTTTCAGTCTTCTAGGGTGATCCCAGTGTTTGGAGCAGTTGAATACTCCCTACTTCACACACTTTCTCCACCTGGTTACCACATTACCCTTCGGTTTCTGTCCTGCCTTGCTGGCTATTCCTCCTCAGTCTCCTTTGCTGGAGCTTTACCATCCTCTGACCTTGGGGGCTCCAGGGGTGAGTGGCTAGGTTTCCTACTATGTTCTATCTTGGGGATCCTTCTATGTTGGCTTCAAACATCATCTTCACTCCTGTGATGTCCCAGTGAACATCGTTAGCCCAGATCTCTACCCTAAACTCCTGTCTTTCCAATATTCAACTGCCACTGAATGTGTCCAATAGGCATTTGATGGGAATCTCATACTTAACATTTTTGAAAATACATTTCTGATTCCACTTCCATACCATCCAATTTGCTTTTCCTATGGTTCTTCTCATCTGGGTTAATAGCTAGTCCATAGTTCTAGTTACTCAGGTCAAAACATTTGGGTCATCTTTGATTTTCTCTTGTTATAAAGCACTGAACCCAACAGCAAGTCTTGATTACACATTATACATAATATATATTTTTTCTAAGTATATTTGCAATTTGGGCTCATCTCAATACATTGCTAATGTCACTTTGATTCCAGCCTGGATTACCACAATATCATCTTAAGAGTTCTCTCTGCTTTCACCTTTATCCAACCAAATATCCCAAATAGCTTCTTTTAAAAGACCAAGCAGAAAGATTCTGTTAATATGTTCAGATTCTTTCTCTGCTCTGCTCTAAACCCCCAAGGGCTCCCTATATCTGAATAAAAGCTAGAATATTTTCTTTCTTTCTCTCTCTCTCTCCCTCTCCCTGTCTCTCCCTTTCCCTCTCTTTCTTTTTTGAGACAGATCTTCACTTTGATGCCCTGGGTAGAGTGCCGTGGTATCATAGTTCACAGCAACCTCAAACTCTTGGGCTCAAGCAATTCTCTTGCCTTAGGTTCCTGAGTAGCTGGAACTATAGTCACTTGCTACAATGCCCAGTTATTTTTAGAGATGGGGCCTCACTCTGGCTCAGGCTGGTCTCCAACCTGTGAGCTCAGGCAATCCATCTGCCTCGGCCTCCCAGACGGCTAGCGTTACAGCTGTGAGCCACTGTGCTGGCCAAGCTAGAAACTTTTCAATGCTCTCCCAACCCCAGGCCCACAACACTTTCCCTACTCCTCTCCCACTACCTCTCTGAACCTGTCCCCTCTTCCTGTCCTCACTCTGCTCCACCACACTCCCCTTCTTCTGGGCACTTAAAATTTCCTCTGCCTGGAATTCTCTTCCTCAAGATGCCTTGCACAGTTCCTTTCTTCCTTACATTCAAACCTTTGTCCCATACCTTCTTCCCTGATCACCTGACTTCAAATTACTGCCTCCCCTGCAACCTTGCTTCTTGGCCTTTCTGCATGTCTATACTTTTTGGTACCCCTCTCTATTGTTTTCTATACTTTTAGGTGACTTTCTCACTTATTGTCTAGCTCCTTCCCACCTTAAAAAGTAAGCTTTGGGAAGGGTGACATTTTTCTGTCTCTTTTGTTTATTGTTTTCTAGATAATAATGGGTATAGAATTACTTATTAGGTGGTGCTTAATAAGTACTTTGGAATGAAAAAAGAAATGAATGAATTATGGTGACTAGTAATACAATCATGGGTTCAAATAAAACAAATACAAAAACAAAGCAATCTGAAACCTAAGTTTCCTTAGTTGGTAAACACTGCCTGCAGTCTAAATGACACTGGCTTTTTCCAGGAGATAGAGGAGGTTGTCAGCCCTTGGATGCTCTGGGGGCTGAATTCAGTTAGACAACAGGTGAAACGCATAGAAATCTGTACCGTTAAATTCCAGTTCAGGAAATTGTTTTAAAACATGAGACTTTTAAAAAGAGAATTCACATGACTCCTATTATAAAATCCCCAAAGCAATTGTACATTTGGTTAGAAAACTTGACCTTGCAGAAAAGGTGCATTTCAGACCACCTAATAAATAAGATGCACCTGGATTTAAACTTTTTCTCTGCAAAATCATTAAAAGGAAAGGTTTCAAAACATAAATCCAGTGCATGAGTGAATCAGCTGTAGTTTTATGATCCACAGTAAAAGCTGTCATCTGGTTTGTCAATTATAAGCAAACTAAAAGGTCTTCGAGGAGGTCTCCACACAAAGGACTTTAATGACTCACAGAAAGTCTACATCGGAGTATGTGTCAAAGAACAGCTAATTAATGAGTTTCTGGTAGGGAAAGACTGACATTAATGTAAATTAATGACATTATGGAGTAGAGCAACAATCTGCAATTGAGGATTTACATAATCAGTCATTATAGTTCCCTGTTGTCTCTGAGGTCAATAATGTGCAGTTTTAAGACATGCTAATACATATTTACTCATTAATCTACAATGCCTTCTAAGAGACAGGCTGACTCTCTGGTTGAATTAATTCATATTTAAATTATAATAACAGATAATTGCTTCACAGATTGGAAGAAAAATATATAAGCTCAAAGATGTAGATGAAACATAGGTCATTTATAAAGCGATTCATGTTTCTGATTTGTGCAGTAAAGACAGATTATGATCTACCAAAACATCATTGTAATTAGAGGATCAACTGAGGCAGGGTCTTAGATCTGTATTTGCCTTGAATTGGCTGAAAAGACTGTGATGAGAATCTTTGGTGAGCATAGAGGAGGCAGAGGGTGGGAGGTGGATAAGAAGAGATGGGTTTTTTTTTATGTGTTATTTGGTCTTAAAAGCACAGCTGAGTCTCAAAGCAAAATGCCAACAGTGATGTGAACAAAATATTCCAGGTCCTAGGTATTCTCTAGGACCCTTAAATCTGAAACATCACTAAGCAATAATTACATTTGACACTTTGAAGTAAGTAGATTAAATCTTTGCTTCTAAATTACCATAGTCTCTCATAGACATGAATTCAGAATGAGGCTTGCAACCTTGATGGGGCCAATCATATTGACCTATTGGTTTATATATATTCAATAATTCCTCAAAAATGGACTAGCTAGAGAGACTTAACTCCTGCTTATTCTAAGAGAAAATTTCTTTTGTGCAATACAGTATATTTTCACTAATGTCTAGGGGCTATTCTGATGGCAAGGTCTTTGCAGCCTAACCTTGAACATGAAAGGTACATGGCTAACAGTGACTGTGGTCATTGCTATACTACTGTACGTGAAACCTAAGCACCATTTCTCACTTTCAGCAATAGAGGTCAAACCCCTGTTTCTAGGATATTAGTAAAATAGTTTAGAATTTTCTCTTGGAAGCTAAACAAAACGTTTTTAGATTCCCGAATGGCTATACGTTTTGGAATGAGTGGCCTTTTCTACTTTAGTGCGGCTGCATAGGCTACTGTAGACAGAGGTATCATGTCATGATTGAAATGCCTCTTAAACAGACTGCAAGGCAATGCTGTCACAGCATTTGGCTGTACCAACACTTCATTTAGGGATTGGCATTAATTTCTCATTTGTAGGGACACTGACTTCTCTCTCAAATGACATTAATAGTCATTATAAATCTAGTCTTTACTTGCTATCACTATGCCAAGATATAAGGCAATGGGAAAGAATTACATGGAAATTGCTTTGGACAGCCAGTCTATATATGCAGTCAGCATCATTCAGTGTCCCTGCCACTCAGAATGGGACAACTTAAAGGTGGGACTTAGAACACATCACAAAAAAATACTAATATTTTGCACCAGTAAAGAAAAGGCTGATGCATAACAACTAAAGATAGACAAACCCTGGTGATTGTGGCTGGGATTGAGGGCATGCAGTGCTTTTATATCGTCTGAAAATACAGGGAAGAGAGAATTTTGGGGGGCATAAAAAATTGGATATAATGCGTGATAATGTGTGACTTCTTGAAAAATATTCTGTGTTATCATCAGCATTAGATAATTTTAATTAGCAAGTTCTATAAATTTTAAGACTGCCCCAATGAAATGGTTGCTTTTCTGTATTAGCCATTTTTAATTGCAATGGAACACAAGTTTGGGACAATACTTTTTTAAGAGACAAGTGGAGAAGGGAGAGAACAAGATGATTTTTGGCTTAATCTCCACAGAAACTTTTGATATAGACATTGGAATCATGCCACTAAAAATGAAACTTCCGGGGCGGCGCCTGTGGCTCAAAGGACTAGGGTGCTGCCCCATATGCTGGAGGTGGCGAGTTCAAACCCAGCCCTGGCCAAAAACTGCAAAAATAAAATAAAATAAAATAAAACTTCACATGAAGACCGGCTTAATATAGGTCAAGGGTGACCAGTCACAGTGGCCAGCCTCCATACAGACAGTACTCTCTATACAGTAGCATTTGAAATTATTTCATTTCCTTCACTTTTGCATAGGATTTATCTTTCATGACGTCCCAACCCCCCTTTTTAAAGATCTTTTCTCTAAAATAGGTCTATGGGTCTACTATAGGTCTAATAACTCTCATCTGTGAATGATCAAGAAGACGGTGTCTATGGCCTTAATTTATTCATTCCTGAACTTCACATTCTTCACATCTTAGCAGCAAATAAGAGACATATTTTCCCATCCAGATCAGTCTTCTTCCTATAGAAACTTTAATGGAAAATTCTGGATGTTGAGTTAAGTCCTAGACCTTAAATCACTGATGAGAACAAGGCGCTTTGGATCAATGGGAATAGGAAACTTTCAATATGAAAGGCGATGCTATTTTGCTGATATTTCAGGTAATCATTACTGGTAATCTTTACCTCATTTAATCTTTACAACAAACCAACAGGAAAATTTTATTCCCAGTTTAGTAAGGCTCAGAGAGATTGGGCTCCCTCCAGGTCACAAAGTTAATAAATGGTAGGGCTGAGATTTTTACCTGGTGTTCTCTGACTTCAAAATCCAAATTCTGGGCTCTTGCCTTTTTGGACAATCTCTCTTCTATTTTTAATAAGGTAAAAAATTGGAATTTAGTATATTGATATATTGGAAATTTTAGAAAGACTTAAAGAAATACAAGCCTCAATTAAGAGCCTGAAGCTAACTTGCTGAATGATGTATAATGGTAGAACATGAATTGTACAGCACCTGCTAATAATTTTCTGAATAAGTGGACAGCTCATTCATTATCTTGATCCTTTCAGCACCCTTTGGGTATTCTAAAGGCACACTACTTCTGGGATCAACCATGTTCAAATGAACAGAATCCTAAATCATCTAACATGGCTTCAGAGTGAGATGAATGTGTTTTCCTTTAAAATGACTAGAAATCTTACATCTTAAGCTAAATGAAATATTAAATCTTAGCCAACATTTTCTAGTTCAAATGACATTAATTGCTCTAAGAATTGGGGTTAGTCAGTGTATTAGTTTCCTATTGCTGCTGTAACAAATTACCACAAACTTCATTGCTTAAAGTAATACAAATTTATCATCTTATAGCCCTGAATCTAGCTTGGTTTTCACTGGTTGAAACAAAATATTAGCAAAGCAGTGCTTCCTCAAGAGCTCTAAGGGAAAAATCCACACATATACAAACAAACATATACACATGTGTATATATGTATATTTTTGCCTTTTTCCTTCTTGTCATCAAAATCATCAGTGAAGAATCTTCAAATTTTTCTTTGCTACCATCATTCTATAGCCTTCAGTCCCTCCAATCTCCAGCTTCCCCGTTATAAGGATGTCTGTGATTGTATCGGGCCCACCTCAGTAATCCAGGGTGACCTCCCTATCTCAAGATTCTTAACTTAATCATATTTGTATCATTCCCCTTTGCCAAACAGAGTAGCATCGAAAGCTTCAGGGGTTAGGACATGGGCATCAAGCTCTGGGGTAGTGTGGGGAGATTATTTAACCTACCATGGTCAGGTAATATTTTTCCATTTTCTATTGTAAGATAGTACAAAAGAGGTTTCAGGGCCTGTCTCAGTTTGTTTTATGTTGTTGTTATAAAGAAAACCACAGATTGTGCCACATATAAAGAACAGAAATTTATTTTCTCTCAGTCTTTGAGTCTGGGAAGTCCAAGACCAAGGTGCTGGCATCTGATGATGGTCTTCTTGCTGCTTTATCCCATGGAGGAAAGTAGAAGGGCCAGGTTAGGTAAGACAGCGCCAAATGGGAGTGGAACTCATCCTTCCATAAGGAACCCAATTCCAACCCAATCATGACAATGAATCTATTCCCACAATAACAGCACCACTCCATTTGTGAGGATGGTTTCTGGGCCCTTCCATTAGGCCCCGGCTCCCAGCACCACTGGTAGGGGATCGAGTTTCCAACACTTTAACTTTGAGGGATGCATTCAAATCATAGCAGGGCATATCAAAGTTAAACTATTTGTAAGCAAGCATTTTAGGAACGGTTTATTTTTCAACCAAGCTAAATGTAAATAGTCATTATTGTATAACAAGAATTTTTTGGGGGAAAGCTAATAAAAACTAAACTAATGAATTAAACACCACTTCCTAGAGATATGCATGGTATTTGTTCTCCAAAGATGTATTTCTGTTTACCTCATTGATGAAATAAATAGGAGTCTTTCGTTCAAATGGTAAAGAATAATAAAAAATAAAAATAAAAGCACTTAATATTAGTCACTGTGGCTCAGAGGGTTTGTGATTTACAGTTTTAAAAGCTTTGCACTAAACCAGGAAGTTGCAATAATATTTAAATCAATGTCACTCAGATGTCTTTGCAAGGCAAACAAAGCTCTACCAACTGAACAACCAAACCACTGTTCAAATTAATCAGTGGGAACTTGATAAATTCCACTGATGTAGAAAATTAGCACTTTGCATGTTTCCCAGATTTTGATTTCATTTGGGTGTCTGGTCATGAATTATAAGCACTCTTCTTGGACTCGAGCTATTTCACTTGAAATCCATTATTTCTAGCAGAATTATGAGTCTTGTTAGGGAAATGCCAGCTATTTCCATTTTGAGCATCTGCACTGCGGTTCTATTATTAACATGGAGCTCATTTTAAAAAGGGGGAAGAATTGGATTTGTGTCTGTGGGGCGGTGGGGGAGGGGCGGGCGGCAGCGACTGGAGCGTCAGGGAAACAAACAAGCTCACGCTGCTTCCAATTGACACAGCTGTCATGTAAATATCTGTCCCTGCTGTATAGCTCAGGGATCCTGGGCTTGAAGACCTTATAGCCATAGGTAAACAATGAGATGTTCACGACAGGTTTGCAGCGCTGCAGAAAACACGTGCAGCTGTTTTATCCTCGTTCCTATAGTGAGATACAAATGTTCAGGAGGCAGATCACAGATGCTTAGAGCTGAGTTTTCGAAGCTCCCCAGGCTAGTCCCCTTTTGTGATGTGCTTCATATGGCTGCCTTCCGGGTCATGCGGTAACAGCCCATGGTGTGCAAACTTCTATGCAGGTTCCCTGCTGGGGCTCTCTGGCTCTTTCTTCCTTTCCCCCAGCTTCAGCCCAATTGTTTCCCTTGAGTAGCAGTTAGGCAAAGCATCTCTTTCACCACTGGATGCTGAGGAAACGCCTGACCCAGGTCTCGCATGCCACATTGATCAGAGGGCTCCCCCGATTAAAGAATCAAAGAGGCCACCGGCCAGATAGGTCATTTACCCTGTTCTCAGCTTACTGGTCTCCTCTTTTCCTAGAGTTCTTTTCCACTATTTAACCCAGGCTTTCGCAAAAGGATCAAACAGCAAACAAAGTATTGTTTCAGCCAAGGTTCACGTCGTAAACGTGAAAGCACCTGTGGCTGTGAGGCGGCAAACAATTACTTTACAAGGGAGTCAGTGTGAAGAAGAAGAATTTGGCTTCCCCTTTCAATTCTCCAAATTAAAACTGAAGCGACTATGCACATTTTTCAGGCCAATAAACAACTCTGGATATTTACCTGGATTGTTTAGGTAAGCATAATATTGGACAATCTGAATTTTACAGCCCCAACTTTTTTTTTTTTTTGAAACTGATTCTCATTAAGTTGCCCTGCTTAGAGTGCCCTGGCATCACAGCTCACAACAACCTCAAACTCTTGGGCTTAAGCGATTCTCTTGCCTCAGCCTCCCAAGTAGCTGGGACTACAGGTGCCCGCCACAATGCCCGGCTATTTTTTGGCTGCAGTTGTCACTGTTGTTTAGCTGGCCCCGGCTGGGCTCAAACCAGCCATCTCCGGTGTATGTGGTGTACACCCTGAGCTATGGGAGCCGAGAGTACAGCCCAAAATTATTTTATGTTTTCTAGTCACAGTATATGTTTATGGATGCAAGTCAAATGGCAAGGCTGATTTTTAAACCAGTTGTTTATTCCCCCTCATTTGAGCCACTTCCCATGGAGGCAGTTAGATTTTTGAGCTCTACTATTCGACTACATCACTTTAAATCCAAACATCATCACTTATGAAATCTGAGACTTTGGGAAAGTCATCGAAACTATCTAAGCTTAAAATTATTTTACTGTAAAATGGGGATAATGAAAATAGTCATATCTAATGGTTATTTTGAGGATTAGCTCAAATACAATCCATAGCAGGTCTTTAATTTCTGGCACATAAAAAGCACCCGGTAAATAAGAACCATAATTATAATGCTAAGATTTTGAAGAATACTGATATACATTAAAAACTCTTATTTTAAAAAAGGCTTACCAATAATCCACACATAAGTGTTTTCCCAACATTTAACCCTATCAACTCTAGAGACTCCATAAATCTAGAATTCTTAACATTTCATACAAAATGCTGGTGCACAGATTTAAAAGCAACCAGACTTGGTGAGTTTTTATTTTTGCAAAAATGGATTAGAAGCTCTAATTGATATACATACCAGGTTGGATGGTTTAGTAGTATGAGTTTAAGAGCTCAGCTACAATCTGAGTCAAAACAGCTTCTGTAGTTAGGGATATGAATTTAAATACTCTGAGAATGTTTTCTCCTTTGAAAAAGTTTGTTCTGAGTTCCAACAATGGAAACACAACTCAACCTGGGAACACCACACCTCCTGAATTGATCAATTACTGAGATCCAATGAAATGAGGCTTTTGATAAAAATGCCCCATGGACCTACAGAAAAATGAACCCATTTGTGTGTTAAAATTGGCAGAGGAATGTAATGGGATGTATGTTTTCTAGTTCTTTTCATTAACAGACTTTATTTTTTAGAACAGTTTTAGCACCACAGTGAAGTTGATGAGAAAGCACAGGGCTCCTGTATACCAGCTCCCTGTACGCATACACAGTCCCTCCCATAATCAATATCCCACCCCAGAGTGAGATATTTGTTATAATTAATAACTATATTGACATAATATTTCCACAAAAGTCCATTGTTTATAGAAGGGTTCAGTATTGATGTTGAACATTCTATGGGTTTTTAAAACATTTTTTATGGTTATAGTTCTACATTTTTATGGATTTTTGCAAATGTGTGACTAGATCACCATTGTAGTATCACACAGGTATCCTCATTGCCTTAAAAATCCTCTGTAGTATGGTATCTTCCCTCTCTCCTAATCCTGACAGTAAGTTATCTTTTTTTTAATAGTCTCCGTGGCTTTGCCTTTTCCAGAATGTGATATAGTTGGAATCACACAGTGCGTAGCTTTTTCAGATTGACTTCTTTCACTTGGTATCACACATCGGAGATTCCCCCAAGTCTTTTCGTGGTTAGTTACCTCATTTTTTGAGTGTTGAAAATATTCTATTGTCTGGATTACCCATTTATTTCTCCATTTACCTACTGAAGGATATCATGGTTGCTTTCAAATTTTGGAAAATAAGCTTCTACAAACATCCATGTGGCATTCTTTTAGAGGACATAAGTTTACAGTTCATTTGGATAAATACCAAGGAACACATGGGTGGACTGTATAGTCAAATAATGTATAGTTTTATTAAAAAACTGCCAAACTATATTGGAAAGTGGCTGAGCCATTTAGTATTCAAACTAGCAATGAATGAGAGTTACACATCCTGCTGGAATCTGATGCTGTCAGTGAGGTTTTGGCTATTCCAATAATTAGCTAGTAGCATCTCATTGTTGTTTTAATTAGCAATTTTCTAATGAATTATGATGCTGAATACTTTTTCCTATGCTTAATTGCCTTCTGTGTATATTTTCTTTGTTGAGGTTGGTGTCTATTCAAGTTTTTTTCCCCTTAGTTTTTAATTCAGTTGTTTATTCTTTTTTTCTTATGCTTAAAAAAACTTCATAATATTATGGGCATACTGATGTTTTTGATTACATAGATTGCTTTCATAATGCTTGAGTCATAGCCCATTGCCCGGATAGTGTTCATTGTACCCATCAGGTACATTTCACCATCCTCTCCCTGGTTGATTTCTACTTCCCTCTGTGCACATGTGTGCCCATGTTTAGTCCCAATTTAATAGCAAGTGATGTTTGTTTTTCCATTATTTAGATACTTTGCTTAAGATAATGGGCTTCAGTGCCATCCAAATTGTTGCAAAAGGCACTAATTCATTCTTCTTCAGAACTGAGTAGTATTCTATGGTATAAATATACCACATTTTCATAATTCACCTACTCATTAATTGCTGGGCACTTGATTTGCTTCCACGTGTTTGCAATTGTGAATTGTTCTGTAATAAACATTTGCGTACAGGTGTCTTTCTGATAAAATGACTTCTTTTCCTTTGGGTAAATTCCCAGTAATGGGATTGCTGGGTCAAATGGTACATCTACTTTTAGTTCTTTAAGGAATCTCCGTAGTGTTTTGCATAGAGGCTGTACTAACTTGCAGTCCCCCCAATAGTATAGTAATGAGTAATGGTCCTTTCTCTCTGCATCCACACCAGCCATCTATTGTGTTTGTTTTAATTGAGGCCTTTCTGAATCTAAAATAATGTTTATTTGATAAAATGAATTAGTAACACTCATCTTAAGACTATGGACATTCCTAGCCCTTTGGGAGGCCTACCCAGGGGAATGACTATAGTGTAGGAGTTTGAGGTTGCAGTAAGCTATGATGATGTCACTGCATTTTTAGCCCAGGTGACAGAGCGCGACCTTGTCTCAAAATAAATAAAATAAAATAAAATAAAATAAAATACTAGGGACTTTCTAGATGTATTTTTACATACTGCCCAGAAAAGAGGAATCACACCATGCACTCATTTGCTGATTTTTAAAATCCTTGTCAAAGGGCAAGAGAATTAGAATTGCTAGCAATCTTCATAATACTGGCTTGCTGGGTTCAGGAGCACCTTGGGAGATTTGTAAAACCACAAATCCCTGAGCTCCACCTCCTAGATATTCACTTTTCAAAATATTATGGCCCACTAAGTTTCAATGACTTACCCAGGGGTATGCAGACAGCTGGAGTCCAGCCGAAATGAACTTTCCTAGCTCACATTGCAGGGCTATTTCTATTACAGAGACTACAAAGACTGAAAGCATCTCTAATATTTTTGGTAGTTTGCAGTGTGGACAGAATCTCTCCTCTGCCGAGTCATTGGTTGTGGAGATTTGATGAATGAATCCGAGGACCATGAGAGCAAGGGAAGGATCGATTTTATTGATAGGTAAGGATACAAAGGACAGAGCCTTTGGCTTACCAAAGGTTCCCAGGTGGGTTGCCCATGTGGGCCTTCTCTCTAGGGCTTTATGTACCACTTTTCCTGCCCTGTGGGCAGGAGTGTTTTTGGAGATGGGATGTCATAACCCAGAAGCTTGAAGGAGAAGTTAATTTTAAAACTGCCCTGGTGTAAGAATGTGGTCTTGTTTTGTTTAGGGTGTGTTCTCTGCTCTGGGAGTGGCAGCTTAGGTAGGACTCTGGTCAGACTGGCATTTGGACCCACTTGAACCCAGAGAATGTGGTTAAGCTTGCTTAGGCCTAGAAATGGGGGTTTCTGTCAAGCCCTGAGTGGGGGCAGGGAACCCTGTATCAGCAGAAATTTTAGTTTTTAAGAAAAGATGACATGCTACTGACAAGGGATATTTTGAGAAAGGCTTGACATTTTGATGCATTTCACTGGTATGCTTAATAGGAAACCATCTCACCCAGATTACATTTATGTTTGTATAATTGGCTCAACCATGGAAAGTTTCATGTATGTAAAGACTTTTGTATTTACTCATCACATTTATTTATTTATTTATTGTTTGGGGTTCATTAAGAGTGCAAATAATTAGGTTATACTGTTTGCATTTGTTAGGTAAAGTCCCTCTTATAATTGTGTCCAGCCCTCAAGAGGTGTGCCATGCACTGTAACCCCCATTTTCCTCCCTCCACCCCCTCATTCTCCTACTCCCCACCTTGCATTGATTTGAGTTTTTCTCTTATGTATGTATTAGGTCATCTACTGGCTTCATATTACAATTGAGTACATTGGATTCTTGCTTCTCCATTCTTATGATGCTTTACTAAGAAGAATGTGTTCCACCTCAACCCAGGTTAATATAAAAGATGCAAAGTATCCATCTTTTAAAATGACTTAATAGCATTTCATGGTATGCATATACCACAGTTGGTTAATCCATTCCTAGGTTGCTGGACATTTAGGTTGTTTCAACATTTTGGCGATTGTAAATTGAGCTGTGATAACCAGTCTAGTGCAAATGTCCTTATGGTAAAGTGATTTTTTCTTCTACTGGGTAGATGCTTAGTAATGGGGATACAGGGTAAAATGGACGGTCTAATTTGTTAGTCGTCATTTTTACATAGCACTTACCTGTCCATAATGGATTCTGATGATTGAATAGTTAAATTAGCACTACTAATAATAACTAATATTTACTGAGCTAATTGTTAAAAGTTGGTACTGTTCCAAACCCATATACATTTTTTGTGTCATAAGAAATTCATGAGGTAGAGAATATTATTATGTATAAACTAGTGAATAAAGAATAAATGAGGGAGTGATAAACAAACAAAACAAGCAATTAAGCCATTATTTGGGATTTATGAATTATAGGTTACTGGAAACTATACTAAATGTTTTAAATGCATAAGAGAATATTCTAAACTGATAGCACAAAACTTCATAAATAAATATCTGTGCAATTGTGATAAAAATACAAACCAATACAGCAACAGAGAAAACAAAATGTAGTCTATAAACTAATAACCAATATAAAGATTTTCTAAAAAGGAAAAATAATTAAGAACTCACCTTATATGATTAACAACTTTCAATGGCATCTGGATTTGCTGATTTTGTGTGTCTTTAAGAGAACTAATGAAATTTAAAAATATCTTTCATCTCGGAAAGAAGTGTTTACTTTAGCTAAATAAATCCATTAATAAGGTCAAAAATCAATTCACATTATTAGAGATATCCTCCTTCAAGGGCTGCAGTTTTCAAATATTTCTATTAATATTGTGTTATAAGCAATGCATTTATCTTAAAGGAAATTCTCAAGCCATATTAAACTTCATAGTGTTCGTGGTTCTTCTAATTTCACATTTGATAGACTCATGGTCTCACATTTGTTGTAAAAAAAAAAAAAGTGGTTATTTACTTGGTTTTAGCTTGTGACTTTAATTTGAAGGTTTCCATATTCTTGCTGATACTGGTAATTTTCAGTATGTGCTAGAAATAATGACTGTGTTTGTGACACATTGAATGTTTTTGTACGGTGCTCTCTCTCTAATGGGGTCACAACATATTTAAACACAAGGTATTTGTAGTCACTCTGGTGTCTACAAACAAAAGAGAGTGCACAGAATTTTAGTGTGAGATCTTAATAAATAAGAATTTCTTGTTCCCAATGCCAGACACAGGTAGTGGAGAAAATTTGATGGAATAAATTGAGTCTTCCTTAACAGAAGGACTTCTGCTGGAACAAGGTTTTATATATCATGGGTACATAAAATCAAGAAAGAAATATTTCGAGCTGCTAATTTATTATGTATGCATTATATTATATTCTATACCTCGGTGGCAGCAAACAAGAGCCCTGCCAACCTCTGCAGAATGCCATCCTACTGCTCCCTCACGGAATGAAGTATAGAACAGATCTACTAATCCTAATATGTCTGTGCTAATGAGATCTACTTGGTGAAATGCTTGTTCATTAAGAACCTAAGAACAGAAATAATGAGATACATGGGAATTGAAGTTCCAAAACGTCTCAACACTAACACAATATGAATCATAGTCAAATCATATTTAATAAATGTACTCAAACCACTTAACCATCATGTAGCCAAGGGTCCTGCAGTAAATAAATTCTGTCCTCCTCACTTCTAAGACACAAAACCCAGGCAATGCCTTAATTATATAGTGGCTGGGGAACAGGAGGTGACAGCCAGTAATGGATTCACAGCAGAGGCAAGCATTTTGCTATCTCTCTGACACTGTTGCTATACACAAATTAATGCCAAACACAAATCAAATATCCATGTTATTTTAAATTGTGTTTTCCACTTATGCAAACATTTATTTTCTTATTTTTTTTTTTTTTTTTTTTTTTGAGACAGAGCCTCAAGCTGTCACCCTGGATAGAGTGCTGTGGCATTACAGCTCACAGCAACCTCCAATTCCTGGGCTCAAGCGAGTCTCCTGCCTCCACCTCCCAAGTAGCTGGGACTACAGGCGCC
>CAUYRH010153627.1:0-11360 GCA_963574655.1 Perodicticus potto | reverse complement strand
TTTTATTTATTTATTTATTTATTTATTTATTTATTTTTTGAGACAGAGCCTCAAGCTGTCACCCTGGATAGAGTGCTGTGGCATCACAGCTCACAGCAACCTCCAATTCCTGGGCTCAAGCGAGTCTCCTGCCTCCGCCTCCCAAGTAGCTGAGACTATAGGTGCCCCCCACAACGCCTGGCCATTTTTTGGTTGCAGCCATCATTGTTGTTTGGCGGGCCTGGGCTGGATTCGAACCCGCCAGCTCAGGTGTACGTGGCTGGTGCCTTAGCCCATTGAGCCACAGGTGCCGAGCCTGTTTGCCCTTTAAAAAAAATTTTTTTTTCAACTTTTTGCCCTTAGATTTTTCGTTTTCTTTCTCTTGTAATTATAATTTTTCATTCTTTCCTTCTTCAATAGTAAGAGCTCTATTTTTGTTAGTTTTCTGCTTCTGTTATTTTCCCTGCAATTTTATCCCTTAAGGTTTTTTTGCTTGTTTTGTTTTGCTTTATAGTATTTTTGTTTTTCTTCTTTATTTGGTGGAGGTGGAGTCTTGGTTATGCTCAGGCTGGTAAGGAGCTCCTGATCTCAAGAGACCTACCCAACCCAGCCTACCAGAGGAATTCTGGGTGCTGAACACCACTATTACTCCTGTTTCTCTCTTTCTGTGTCTCTTTTCTTTTTGTCAGTCTTTTCTTCTACCCCTCCTTTTCTTTTTGTTTTCATTTTTTTTAATCTTTTATTCCTTCTTGCTCTTCCCTCTTCTCTTTCTTTCAGTCTTTTACCAAAAATATACTTGAACACCTTAGGTCAGGGATACTCTCAAAGTAACTTAAAGAGCAGGAGGAAGTAAAAGGAAAAAGTGGGGCAAGGAACAGACAAAAAGAAAATCCCCATGAGGAAGAAATAACAGAAATATCCTGGCAACATGAAAAATCAGAACAGAGCAACCCCTCCCCACCAAGGATCATGAGGTAGCTATTGCAGAGATTTCTACCTATAAAGAAATGTTAGAAATGACAGAAAGGGAATTTAAAATATAGATGATAAAAACAATGAAGGAAATTGTTGAGAAAGTGGAAAACAACTAAAAAGAAATCAAAACAGAACCAGATAAGGGATGAAAGACATGAAGAATATGGAAAGGATACAATGGAGCTTAAGGAATTGAAGGAGTCAATTAGGGGGCTTACAGATAGAGTAGAAAGTATCAATAACAGATTAGATCATGGAGAAGAAAGAACCTCAGAGGTAGAGGATAAAGCTCTTTAACTAACATAAGCAGTTAAAGAGAGAGAAAGCAGAATGTTCACTGAGAGAATTATGGGACTTCATGAAGCTTTCAAACGTATGAAGTATAGGTATCACAGAAGGGGACGAAGAATACCCCAGAGGAATGGAAACCCTACTAGAGGATATCATAAATGAAAATTTCTCAAGTATCACCGAAGATTCTGAAACATTCCTTTCAGAGGGATATCAAACCCCAGGTTGTCTCAACTCAAAGTAGCTTCTCCAGGACACATTGTCATTAACCTGTCCATAGTCAAGATGAAAGAGAAAATTCTTTAAGCAGCCAGGAGTAAGTGCCAATTGACATACATGGACAAATTCATCAGGGTGACACCAGACTTCTCAAATGAAACTTTTCAAGCCAGAAGAGAATGGTCATCTACCTTTAACCTTTTTAAACAAAATAATTTTCAGCCCAGAATTCTATAGCCTGCTAAGTTAAGCTTTAAAATTGATGGAGAAATCAAATCTTTTACTGATATGCAAACATTGAAGAAGTTTGCCAGAACAAGACCAGCTCTATAGGAAATATTTAGACCTATTCTCCACGCTGACCATCACAATGGACCACCAGCAAACTAAACACCCAGAAACTATTTAAAAAAAATTTTTATTAAGTCAAATACACATAGATCGTGAATACATTTATGCATATGTGGGGTACAAGTTTTTTTTTTTTTTTATACAATCTGACGTGGTTACATCAAGACAACCCAGAAACTAAAGGATAAAACCTAGCTTCCACAATAATGCAAATGATGAAACTAAGCAATTGACTTTCACAAAACAAGATGAATAGAACTCTAGCACATTTATCAATTTTCTCAATAAATGTTAATAGCTTGAATTCCCCACTGAAGAGGTATAGACGGGCTGATTGGATAAAAAAGCACAAGCCACCCATATGCTGCTTACAGGAAATATACCTAGCCTTGAAGGACAAAGCAAGACTCAAGGTGAAGGGATGGAAAACAATATTTCAGGCAAATGGAAGTCAGAAGAAAGGAGGGGTTGCAGTCTTATTTTCAGATACAAGTGGATTTAAAACAACTAAAGTCAAAAAAGACAAAGATGGACACTTCATATTGGTCAAGGGAACAATACAAAAAGAAGACATTTCAATTCTAAATATTTATGCACCTAATTTAAATGCTCTCAGATTTATGAAATAGACCTTAATTAGTCTGAGCAACATCTTAATTAGTAGGGTACTTTAACACTCCACTTACAGAGCTGGACAGATCCTTTCAATAGAAACTAAAAAACAAAGATACAAGGGACTTAAATGTGACCCTAGAACCACTATGCTTAATAGACATATACAGAGCACACCATCCCAAAGCTAAGGGATATACATTTTTCTCATCAGCCCATGGAACATACTCCAAAATACATCATAGCCTAGGACGCAAATCAAATTCAACAAAATCAAAAGAATTAAATTTATATCTTGTATTGTCTCAGATCACAGGCAATAAAGGTGGAACTCACCTCCAAAAAATTTTCTATCACCACACAAAGCCATGGAAACTAAACAACCTTATGCTGAATGACAGTTGGGTTGAGAAAGAGATAAAAGAGGAAATCATTAACTTCCTTGAGCATAACAACAGTGGAGACACAAGCTACCAAAACCTGTGGGATATTGCAAAAGCAGTCCTAAGAGGGAAATTATCACATTAGATGCCTACATCTAAAAAACAGAAGGAGAACACATCAACAATCTAATAAATCATCTGAAAGAAATGGAAATGGAAGAGTAATCCAAGTCCAAATCTAGCAGAAGAAAGGAAATAACCAAAAGTAAATCAGAAATAAATGAAATTGAAAACAAGAATTATTCAAAAAATTAAAACAAAAAGTTGATTCTTTGAAAAATAAATAAAATCAATAAACCATTGGCCAAATTAACCAGAAATAGAAAAGTAAAATCTTAACCTCAGTCAGAAATGAAAAAGGGGAAATAACTGATATCACAGAGATAACAAGAGATTATTTCTGACTACTACAAAAAAAATCTATGCTCAGAGGTTTGACAATATGGAGGAAATGTACCAATACCTGGAATCACACCCTCTCCCTAGACTTAACCAAGAATAAACAGATCTCTTGAACAGAACAATATGAAGCACTGAGATTGAAGAAACAATAAAAAAGCTTCCAACAACAACAATAATAAAAAGCCTGGGACCAGATGGCTTTACATCAGAATTCCATCATACCTTCAAAGAAGTGCTTGTACCTATCCTGTAGAACCTATTCCAAAATATTGAGAAGGAGCAAACCTTCCCCAACACTTTCTATGAAACAAACATTACCCTGATACCAAAAACAGGAAAAGACCCAACTAAAAAGGAGAACTACAGACCACTTTCACTGATGAATATTAATGGAAAAATACTCAAGAAAATGTAAGCTAATAGATTGTAGCTACACATTAAAAAAATTATACATCATGATCAATGGGGTTCATCCCAGGGATGCAAGGCTGATTTAACATATGCAAGTCCATAAGGATAATTCACCACATCAACAGAAGCAAAAACAAAGACCATATGATCATTTCAGTAGATACAGAAAAAGCATTTGATAAAATTCATTATTCTTTTCTAACAAGAACACTTAAGGATATAGGCATAGGTGGCACATTTCTTAAGCTAATTGAAGCCATCTATGACAGACCCACAGCTAACATCATACTGAATAGAGTAAAACTGAAAGCTTTTCTGCTTAGAACTGGAACCAGACAAGAATGTCCACTATCTCCACTGTTATTCAACATTGTGTTGGAAGTTCTAGCCAATGTAGTCAGGTAAGAGAAGGATATAAAGAACATCCAAATGGGGGCAAAGGAGGTTAAGCTCTTGCTCTTTGCTAATATGATCTGATACTTAGAAAATCCCAGAGACTCAACCACAAGACTCCTGGAAGTAATCAAGAAATACTGTAACTTCTCAGAGTGTAGAATCAGTGTCCACAAATCAGTAGCCTTTGTATATGTCAATAATGGCCAAGATGAGAAGCAAATCAAGGGTACAGTTCCCTTCATAGTAGTGTCAAAAAAAAAAAATGAAATACTTAGAAATATACCTAACAAAAGAGGTGAAGGATTTTTCCAAAGAGAACTATGAAACCCTAAGAAAAGAAATAGCAGAAGACACTAACAAATGGAAGGACTTACCATGTTCTTGGCTAGGAAGAATCAACATTGTTAAAATGTCTGTTCTACCCAAAGCAATACAGATTCAGTGCAATCCCCATTTAAAATACCAACATCATACTTTGAAGAACAGGAAAAAATAGTACTTCATTTTATATGGAATCAGAAAGAAACCCATATAGCTAAGGCTATTCTTAGTAATAAAAACAAAGCAGGGAGGTATCACCCTACCAGACGTCAGGCTATATTGCAAGTCCACAGTGATCAAAATAGCATGGTATTGGCACAAAAATAGAGATATAGACATATGGAACATAATAGAAAACCAAGAGATGAAACCAATCTCTAGTTCCCATCTGATCTTTAATAAACCAAACAAAAGCATACAGTGGGGGAAAAGAATCCCTATTCAGCAAATGGCGGTGGGAGAACTGGATAATCTCGTGTAAAAGACTGAAACTGGACCTGTACCTTTTACCACTTACAAAAATGGACTCAAGATGAATAAAAGATTCAAATCTAAGACATGAAACAATAAAAATTTTAGAAGAAATTGTGGGAAAAACTCTTGATGATGTTGGACTGGGGGAAGATTTTATGACTAAGTTAAGTGGCCATCCCAATAACAACAAAAATAAATAGGTGGGACTTAATTAAGCTGAAAAGCTTCTGCACAGCTAAGGACACAAGTAAAGCAAAAAGACAACCTTTAGAATGGGAAAAGAAATTTGCAGGATATGAATCTGACAAAGGGTTGATAACTAAAATCTACAGAGAGCTAAAATTAATCAACATGGACATGAGTTACAAATAGAACCTCTGATGAAGACAGATGCATGGCTAACAAATATGTGAAAAAAATGCTCATCGTCCCTGATTGTCAGAGAAATGCAAATCAAAACCACCCTGAGATACCACCTATCCCTAGAAAGAATAGCCTACATCACAAAGTGGTATAGAGGCTGGTGTGGATGTGGAGAGAAGGGAACACTTTTACACTGTTGGTGGGATTACAAACTAATACAACCTTTTTGGAAAGAAGTATGAAGAATCCTCAAAGAACTCAAATTATACCTCTCATTTGATCCGGCAATCTCATTACTAGGCATCTACCCAGAAGAAAAAGGTCATTTTATTATAAGGACATTTGCACTAGATTGTTTATCACAGCTCAAGTTACAATCACCAAAATGTGGAAACAACCTAAATGCCCACCAACCCAGGAATGGATTAACAAGTTATGGTATATGTATACCATGGAATACTATTCAGCAGTTAAAAAGGATGGAAACTTTACATCTTTTGTATTAACCTAGATAGAATTAGAACACATTCTTCTTAGTAAAGTATCATAAAGATACTAAAAATTAAAGATAATGTAATAAGCTATTGTGATTTGTTTTATCATGTTTACAGAATTCAAATTATTATTTCAGCATTAGGTAAAACTATATTTTATCATAGGAAATTAAGATAAAATGAATAACATACTTCAAAGAAATACAGTGAAAGTTGTACGTAACATTATTGATTATATTTTAAAAATGATGCTACAGGCGCTAAGCTAGGGCTAGGGTACCAGCCACATACACTGGAGTTGGCGGGTTTGAATCTAACCCAGGCCTGTCAAACAACAATAACAACTACAACCAAAAAAGGTAGCCGGGCATTGTGGTGGGTACCTGTAGTCCCAGCTGCTTGGGAGGCTGAGGGAAAAGAATTGCTTAAGTCCAAGAGTTGGAGGTTGTTACGAGCTATGACGCCATAGCACTCTACCAAATTAAGATAAAATGAATAACATACTTCAAAGCTAGGACTAGGGTACCAGCCACATTTACCGGAGTTGGCAGGTTTGAATCCAACCGAGGCCTGTCAAACAACAATGACAACTACAACCAAAAAAGGTAGCCAGGCATTGTAGTGGGTACCTGTAGTCCCAGCTACTTGGGAGGCTGAGGAAAAAGAATTGCTTAAGTCCAAGAGTTGGAGGTTGCTGTGAGCTATGACGCCATGGCACTCTACCAAGGCCGACATAGTGAGACTCTGTCTCAAAAAAAAAAAAAAAAAAAAACCCTACAAATAGTATCAGTATCTATATAAAATCATATAATTTTAAATTTGAAATATAGATCTAGTTTAGTGGCTTCATTTTCCAGATGAGGCCCATAGAAATTTAGGCAACTTCCTGCACATAACAGTTAATGTTTTCATTTGAGTAAGAACCAAATTTCTTGACTCCACATCCAGAACTCCTTCCATTATATTTATAGGTAGTCTTTATGTGGGCCTGTAAAAATTCAATAATCATTCATTTTTCTTACATATACATTCCCTTATTACAGGAAAACCCAGCCAGCAGAATTACATTATGCCAATGAGCTAGGAGTAGAAGAGGAAGATATAATTACTGATGAGCAAAGTGCTCCAGAACAACAGTCTGTATTCACTGCACCCACTGGCATTAGCCAGCCTGTAGGCAAAGTATTTGTGGAAAAAAGCCGTAAGTAATTCCTTGTTTTGAAACATGAACTCTTTAAAAATTGCATAAGGAGGTCCTTTGTCCTGGAAATTTTACTTATACAAATCTGAATTAATAAGCAAAAATATGGGCGAACATTTATATACAGGGTGGCCATAAAATTCATGTGCAACTTAAAATATTGTGCAATTTAAAACTGCACATGAACTTTATGGCCACCCTATATAAAGCTAATCACCACACTGCTATTCATGAGAATGAAAAACTGAAAACAACCTAAACATAAAACAAGAGGAGAATGATTTCTGCAAATTTTGGTGTATCTATTTGATAAAATATTCTATACCATTAAACGTAATGTTTAGGGGAAATTTTCCATTTCATGGAAAGAGTCTAATGAAAAGCAAGTATACACACACTCAGAATTTAATCTCAACTATAGAAAAGTGCATAGGACAAAAGACTTGAAGGAAATAGGCCAAATATTAATGCTGGTCATTTTGGGGTTATGGGATTATGGATATTTTAATCTTCTCCCATCCCTGCCTGTTTGTTTATACTTTGTTATACTTTACCAGTTTTCTGCAGTTGGTAGTAGTTGTGTTGGTGGGGCAGGCAATGATATAAATGTTGTAAATAAAAATAAATGAAATTCATGATGGTAATACTACAGAAAGTAAAAAATATATCATTTTAACTATACACTGATTTGGAAAATAGTTCTGAGAAGTATACTATGTACTGTTTTTGAGATTGGATTTGCAATTCATTTTAGCTTAAGCTAAAATCTATAACCATAGATTGAGTATGGTTAAACTATTGACATTTATTTTTCACAATTCCTGAAGTTGGGAAGTCTAAGTCAAGGTGTCAACAGATTTTCTTGGTGAGAGCCCCTTCCTGGCATGTAAATGGCTGTCTGTTCATTTGAATGGCAGAAAGAGTTATGGTATTTCTTCCTCTTTTTAAAAGGATGCTAAACCTATCATGGGATCCTAATACTGTGACCTCATGTAAACCTAATTACCTACCAGTATTTTCACCTCCAAATACCATTGCATTGGGGGTTAGGGCTTCAACATATGGATTTGGGGGTAACACATTTAGTCTATAACACAGTGTTTAAGAAAAACCTACCCAAAGCATGATCATGATCACATGCTGTTCCTATAGATATGCTGCCTTAGTAACTCATCTGAAACATAAAAGTTAGGCCTTAAAATTTACAATTTAGTCTGGGTGCCTGTAGCTCAGTGGTTAGGGCACCAGCCACATGCTCTGGGGCTGGTGGATTTAAACCCGGCCTGGGTCTGCTAAACAACAACAACAACAAAAAATAGCCGGCAGTTATGGCGGGCATCTGTAGACCTAGCTACTAGGGGGACTGAAGCAAGAGAATCGTTTAAGCCCAAGAGTTGGATGTTGCTGTGAGCTATGATGCTACGGCATCTTACCAAGGGTGACAAAGTGAGACTCTGTCTCAATTAAAAAAAAAAAAATTTGCAATTTAGATTTTGTGTAAATTGTTTTAGGAGTCTGATTTCCTAAGATCCCATCTAAAGGATCTTGGAGTTCTTGGCCAATGAGAAACCTGTGCTAGAGAGACTAATTCAGTGTGCTGCAGTTGGTTAGTTTAGAAGTGGGACTCAAACTGAGGTTTCGTTGCTTCTAGTCAAGTGCTTTTACTAGTATGCCATGTGGCCATTTAATTTAATGTGTAAGTACATACAGTATAAGTACATTTAATTTAATGGCTACATGGTATACAATTTATTGTTATTTTTAAGCAATACTACTCAATCCTCATTTTTATTCCTGCCTTCCTTAACATAGAAACTTCCTACTAGAGTGACCGTAAACAGTACCAACAGTTCTGCTGTCTGCCCAGAAGTTGTCTTTTCTTAGGGAAAATTAAGTGTCACACCCTTGTCCTTCATCCTACAAAATACCTGAGAGCTAGGTTTGGTGAAGATAATTAAAATGGAAACTTTCCTGCTTTCTAAGGTCCATTTGTCCAATCTCTTACTAGATTATATAAGAAGAAGCCTGTTAGTCAACAGGATAAAGCCCTGTTCATACTCAAACTGGTAGTTTTCACATGAATCTTCGAAAAAGAAATTCATGAAATAAGTATTTCTTTTCTGTCATCACAGAAAGCCATGCTACACAACCCTGGCATCTTTTTCTAAGAAAGTTAAGGTTGTTTTCAAGTATTGACTTACCTTGACAGTGGAGGCATTTAAACCTTAATACTACTAGAGTCTCTGAATTAGGATTTTGTGGAGTATATCATGTTAATTTTGAAAATTGTTACTTAACATTTATCTTGGGTTGAGAAGAAAGAGCAGTGACATTGCTTATTTTTCCTACAGATGAAAAAATAGTATGTTTAAGCAAAGAAAAGAGCCTTCTGAAATAGGTGCTGAGTCAAGGACAATTTTTAGATAGAAAAACAGCAAATTTCAGTCTTAGGCTAGGGACTTTTGAGTGTGAAATAATGAAAAAAGTTTCTCTCTTACTAATTATTATTAATTGTACTATGTGTTCTCAGGGAGATTCCAGGCTGCTGATCGTTCAGAGTTGGTAAAGACCACAGAAAACATAGATGTGTCAATGGACATGAAGCCTTCCTGGACCACAAGGGATGTGGCACTTTCAGTGCATCGGGCCTTCCGGTAGCTCCTTCTGTTGGACTTTCTTAAAACAAATGTTACATGTGTTCCATAATTAGAAAAAAAAAAAAAAGTCTTGGCCGTTTAACAAAATTGACAACTTAAAATGTTTGGTAGGCATATTTTTTAAACATTCTGTTGGAATTAAATGGTCTGCCTATCAGTGTAAGTACAAAGAAAATGCTTGTTTTTATTTTTCATGAAATATTGAATTTTATTCTTATATGTGAAGAGACTTTTTTTTTCCACTTAGTTATTCATATATAGTAGTTAAACGTTTTTCCCTTCAGGATGATTGGTCTCTTTTCTCATGGATTCTTGGCTGGCTGCGCAGTGTGGAATATTGTTGTAATATATGTTCTAGCAGGAGACCAGCTATCTAACCTCTCAAACTTTCTGCAACAATACAAGACCCTCGCCTACCCATTCCAGAGTCTTCTCTACTTGCTCTTGGCTCTGAGTACGATTTCAGCTTTTGACAGGTAACATTGTTGGGATTGTAGATTCCTCTAACTTTTCTTTAGGGGAAATGTTGAGCAAAATGTGTCACTGACTATGACAATTTTCAAAATAGAATTTTAGGATATTAGTATTACTTTAATGTTTTTCAGCCAGTCTTTTTCTGTTCATTTTGGGGGTTAGGGAATGGAACTACTGTGACCAAAACATCTCCAAAAGTCTTAACCCATGCAAGCATCAACTCATAAGTCCAAAATTTATTCAAATACAATGAACTCAGAAAGTCCCGAATATCTTCAAAATCAACTAAAGCAGGTATAAGTGAAACTCAGGGCATCATGTCAGTTTTCTAGGGCTGCTATAACGAAGTAACTACATGCTGGCTTACATAAAACAACAGAAATTTATTTCCTCACGGTTCTGGAACCGAGAAGCCTGAAATCAAGATGTGGCCAAGGTTGACTCCTCTTTGGAGGCTTCTGAGGGAGAATCTATTTCATGCCCTTCTCCTTGTTTCCGGTGATCACTGGCAGGCCTTGGCAGTCCTTAGTGTGCAGATGCATCACTCCAACATCTGCTGCTGTCCTCACATGGCACATTTCCCTCTGTGTCTTATATCTCTTCTATTCTTATTTAATTTAATTTAAATTAATTAATTTATTTTTATTTTTTCATAGTTATTGAGACAGAGTCTCACTTTGTCACTCTCAGTAGAGAGCTGTGCTGTCATAGCTCACAGCAACCTCAAACCCTTGGGCTCAAGCGATCCTCTTGCCTCAGCTTCCCAAGTAGCTGGGACTACAGGTGCTCACCACAACACCCAACTAGTTTTTCTGTTTTTAATAGAGATGGGATCTCACTCTTCCTCAGGCTGGTCTCCAACTCTTGAGTTCAAGTGATCCACCCACCTCGGCCTCCCAGAGGGCTGGGATTACAGGCATGATCCACTGTGCCTGTCTCCTCTTCTCTTGTATGGACTCAGTCATATTGGATTAGGGTTCATCCTAATAACTTTGTAACATCTGCAAAGATCTTATTCCCAAATAAGGTCACATGCATGAGTGTCAGGGGTTAGAAGTTCAACATATCTTTTGGGGAAAACAATTCAACATATTTTTAAAACCCATTTAGTTATGGTCCAATAATATAGGCCATTGAAAGAGGTAGAAGCTGGCTCGCGCCTGTGGCTCAACGGGCTAAGGCGCCAGCCACGTACACCTGAGCTGGCGGGTTCGAATCCCGCCCGGGCCCGCCAAACAACAATGACGGCTGCAACCGAAAAATGGCCGGGCGTTGTGGCGGGCGCCTGTGGTCCCAG
>CAUYRH010153626.1:0-12047 GCA_963574655.1 Perodicticus potto | reverse complement strand
GGGGGCTGGCTGAGGCCAGGAGGGGCACAGATCGCTGGCACAGTTTGGGAGTCCTGGCGGAGTTCCTGGCTGCTGCTTGTAGCAGGCCAAGGCCCACGGGCTGCCAATCTGGCTGCGTGGGGGTCCTGGCAGAGTTCCTGGCTGCTGTGGGCATCTGGCCAGGCCCAATGGGACAAGGATCAGAGCTGCGCAGGGATCCCAGCAGAGTCCCTGGCTCTGGGAGGGGGTGGGCTCAGCTGGGGCGGAGTGGAGCCCCGTGGTTCCAGGCAGAATCCCTGGCCTGGGGGCTGGCTGGGGCTCGGTGGGGCCCCAGAGTCTCTTACCTAGCTGGCTGCCTGGTCTGGTAGACAGGGAGGCTTGGTGCTGCTCAAGTCCTCCTCCCTCAGTTTCAGCAGAGGTCAAGCTTCTGGTGCATCAGGTAAGGCGGGAAGGGTGTCCTGGAGTTTCAGAATGGTGGGAAACTTCAGTTCAGTTTTTCTGCCTGAAGCTTGGTTTCTTGGAGTCACAGCTTGCCTCAGCAGAGGTGACCTGCAGTTATCACTTGTCTCTCTCAGCTTAGCTCCCATTGTTCAGCTCAATTGGGCAGTTTCTGGAGATTATCTTTCCTTTTGGACAGGAGCCTCTGTCAGAAGCTGCCTCCAGTCCTAATCTAATAGTTTTCATTATTTTTAACTAATAATGTCAAATAATTCTCATCTTTTTATAGTTTTTTATTAAAATATCTCTAGTTATCTTTTAATATTGGTGGAACTGCTGGTTTGACATATAAATTTTATATCATTCTAACAAATGTGATAGTCAATATATTTAATTTTGAATGTCATTATCATTGTAATGATTAAACATCATCATCATTTATATTTCTAAATTCTCCACCAAACTGTTTTAGCATGAATCATTCATCAAAATATTTTAATAATTTTAAACTCTTTATGATTATTAGAAATTTTTGATATGATTTTCTGTTTTACACAATGTATTATTGCCTAAATGAGCCATAATGTCATGCAGGAAAAAAGAAAAATCAAAGTTTTCTAGGGTCTTAACTTATTGGCAGTAAATTTTTCATCAGGTGTCTGAGAGAGGGCCTAAGTGACTGAAAAGTGGTGCCATTAGCTAGGAACATGAGGTCTCATCCAGTCAGATCCATTCTCCCCCATTAGAGGGAAGAGGCAGATGTAGCTGATAGGACGTTGAACAGTCCAAACCAGGCTCCTTCTCATAGATCGGGGACAGATCATGCGGGATGGGTGCAGGGCACCATTGTCACTTGCTAGGATTCACGTGTTTAAGATAAAAGACAGTATGAGGTTTCAGGTTGATTTTTTCTTTGACACTTCCTGGGATCACTGATGCAAACTTGGACGAAATGTTTTTCAAATATTATAAATCATTGGGAATAGGCTTTCCTGCAGACATGTATCTGCCACCTTACATCCCAATCTAAATCAAATCAAGCTTTCCTCTTAGGCACTTTTCTGAAGAATTTACACAATATATATCTTTTTAACTTGCCCTGGCCTTGTCCCTTTCCTCCCAAAGCAAATCCAGACAATTGAAATAAAATAGGCACAGCAGAATCCTTAGGCACTGTCAAATCCAGAAAAACATATTTCTCAGAATTGCAATTTCTGTCTCATTTCCAAAATAATGTAGAAAGAGTTGATGTTATTGAAGCTATCATCCTCTTTATGAATGGATAAGAAATTATTTCAGTATTTTTAATAGGTAATGCCTCCGAACATTCCGGCCTATAATAGCAAAGTATCAGCCCTGACTTGTAAAGTATCCCCAGTTTATCAAAACTTTTCACTGGATATTTTATGTTGTAATGTAACACAAGCTTTTCAACACATAACTTATAGTTTTTCTATTTTACCATGTGAGTGTTATACTAATTGATGTCACAATGCTTATATTCAAGGACTAAAATCCATATGGTCATAGTATATTATTTATTTTAAATTTTAATGTATAACTTATTACTTCTATGCATAGATTGAAAGGTATAATTGTGTGTATGTACTTCTTCCTTTCTGCCTCCCTTTATTCTCAACATACAAGAATTTGGAATCAGAATTAAAATAATTAGGCTATTTTAAATTGATAATTTTTATGTTTTTCTCTCTTATCAGAAGATGTGTTCACATTAATTGTTTCTGTTTTTTGAAAGTTTGAACAATAATATATTGGGGAAAGGGAGCCATCATTTACTGATCTGCATTTCAAAGCAAATTGTGTATTTTTCAGTTTATCCATATCCATTATTTTATGAATACTTTATCCTTTTTCCATGTATCAGTCAGGTTTGGGCCACAAGTAGTTGTAGAGTTGTCAAGGCTTTTCTTTTGTGTGTGTCTCACATGCCACACCTAAGGGACCATGGGGCAGGCAGAAGGGAAGGTGGATGTAAAGCGAATTTCACACAAAAAAGCTAGAATCCATAAACAGAAGGTTGTTTGTTTATTTGTTTGTTTTCCCCTGAATGTGAAGAAAAATCCATATCAGTTCTTTTTGCCTCTTAATATATGGTGTGTGTATCCTACAGAAGCCAGGGCTCTTAATCCGAGGGCCACACATGTCCACCCTTGCTCAGGAATCAGAGAACCTTTATAGGAGGTTCTACTAAAGAGGAGCTTCAGCAGAAGGTGGAGCAGTTGCTGGGCCAGCCACTAAGAACAATCAGGTGAGGAAGCAGTAAGTGACAAGGTATGGAAACTGTAAAATGAGTGCGGGTCCTCTTCCAGCCTCAAAATCTCCCAAAGAATCATCCTGTGGCCCATAGTGGCTGCAAACTTACAGCTCACTTCCATGATTTCTAGGAAGCTAACCAGTGGATCACACCCAGCTTCAGGACTAAGATGTGTAGTGAGGTAGACCCGCCGCTGGTCAAGACTCTGCGAAAGGAGAACCCAGAACCTGATTTAGTACAAAACAAATCACATTGTATTATTGTAAGAATACATTTTGTTTTATTCTGTACAAAACGACAATTGAGAGAAAAGTCTTAAAGTTTAGTTCCCACTTTCTCCTGCTAAATCCCCTCCTTTACCTTCCCTCCTCACTTCTCTGCGCCTTCCACTCCACAGTGTTACTCAAGCTTCTGTGCTGTTCCTGCGGCCGTCCTGCTCCGAACCAGCAACTTGTGCTGCTGCTCCATCTACAGGGACGTCCTACCACAGATACCTCCAAGTTCATTCCTCATTTCCTTAGGGCACTTTCAGCAAGACTCTACCTTTACGGCAGCTAAAAATGACACATTATTTCCCAACATCTGTTCGTAATACATTTTTCTTCATAACGTTGATATCCATTTAACATACTGTACATTTATCTTGGCGACTGTTTCCACCCACTAAATCACATGCTGAGTGAGAATGATGATTTCGTCTGTTTTTATTCACACCTATGCCAACCGCTAAGATTGCACCCAGGACCTAGGATGTGAGTAACAATATTTGGTTGAACAAATGCATTGCTTGACTGTACATAAAATAGAATTTATGGAAACAAAGAGTATCATGACCCCTAAAGCCCTAGACTTGGTCGCTGCAGGAAAGAACCAGGCGTGACACGGATTAGAAGTACAAGCTTGCAGGAGGCGGGCTAACCTTAAGTGCAGGGTATTCCAGAGCCCTCTCTGCAACAGCTATTTGTTAAGGTTATACACAACAGGTGTGGAGAGTTAAGGTAATGACAACAGCTGTGGGGAGTTAAGATAATGACAACAGGCCTGGAGAGTTAAGGTAATTAATTACACGTGAGGGTTGCGTGAGTAAGGATTGCCCCATGCTCTTTCCTCACGTGTTCTTTCCCCACAACCCCCATGAAGAAGTACTCAGCATCAATGTTTAACACATGCTTACTAGTGAGTGACCGACCTTATCTCATTCCGGAACGCTGAGTTACTTGTGGGACTGCCCCCAAGTCAGGAAACATCTCTAGGCTTGCCAGGAGACTGTCCTGTTCTCAGCGTTTCCTTTTAATGTGATAGAAATCAGTAACTGTCCTTTGCAAGCATGGTGTCTATTCCTCTACACAAGAGTATCTCAAAATATTCTTCTAGTAGATAGTTATTTTTCTATGAAAATGGGGATTGCAAAGACTGTCGAAAATGGGAATTGTGATTGCACTGCTCCAGTCCCTTTGCTTTATTTGCAGTAAACAGCATAACTAAAATTGGAAACAGATTTGTTCATCTGCTTGGCATGATTGGTGCATGTTTGCATGTGCATATGTGTACATGTAGTAAAATTTAATGTTCCTAAATAATTAAATAAAATTAATATCCATATAATTGTCTGGATAATATTTTTTTTAATTTTCTGTTTTTAGTGGATTTTGTACATAAATGTATACTTACAATTTCTTTATTGTGATTTTCATATTTATATGAAATACAAGATTTATGATTTTCATATTTATATGAAATAGAAGATTCATATTTACATGAAATAGACAAATACTTATTGTCTTCTTACTATTCCCAATAAAGACATTTATTGATGCCGCAATTTATACTTAGTTTAAAATGAATTTTTTTGTATGCTGCAGTGCAGAACTTTTAAATCAATACCATAATATTTACCCTTTATTTTGGTATTTAGCCTAACAGACTTAAAAACAAATAAAACTTTTGGTAACCTTATGTTTTCTAATAGTTTTACCTAACAAATTGCTATAAAATACATACCTGTCTATGCTAATCACTTTGATAAAATATGTGTGTGTTTGTGTATGTCTACATGCATGTAACGTGCAGGCCGAACTGGCATCTGTACTGGCTCCTTAGGCTGTTTCACAACATACAATTTCCATTATTGCTCTTTGGACTAATTTTCCTAATTTGATTCCTTAAGGCAATTCTAAATGTAATATGGTAAAAATGTTTTTATAATATGTATATGTGTCTACCTACCTGTTAGGACATCTGAACCAATTTGATTAATATAATATATATGTTTACTCTCACCCTTCCAAAGTGCATAGTTATCAATTGAACTATGTTAGTAGGTATGAACTAATTTACTTTCACCTAAGATTGTTTTTAGTAAGGCATCGGAAAAATCCTGTCTGATTCAGATACGTAATAAGAATGATGAGAACTAGAGCATTTATATGATCTTAGTTCTTTTGCCTGAACAGTATTCCATTAAAATTTTATTGTTTTAAACAATACCTTTACTTCCATCCTCAAGCTATCTTTCCTCATTTTATCACAAAGGATAAAAAATATCTAGCTAGCAACACTGGAAAGAAAAAAAGTTATTAACCGAAAATGTAATAGGGCATCTTTCTATATTTCCTACAGAGACATGTACAATGAAAACAAAATCAATTGTGAGCTATTAAAGCTTTGTTCTACAACACCATAATTTCTGCAGATTTGCTGTTTATTTGTTTTCAGCAGCAAATTCAGTAATGTGTTCTCTGAGAAATAAGAGTGCCAGCACTATAATTAGACTTGAATAAAGTTAAGTTCTTGGAATGAGACTTGTCCAAGGAAAAATGGATAGAAATCAATTTCAAAAAAAGGAAGAAAATATATTTTTAAAAAGTGATTAGATGAATGGAGTTTTATTAATTTTTAAAGTCAATGTAAGTTATTACTAAGGAAAAAAGAAAACAATATCAAACATAAACGGTATATATTATATCAAACTAAGTGGAATATGAGAGATAAATTGATTCAGGATTGTTGAATTTTTACCATGAGAAGATAAAAGTTTGTGTGGGGAACGTAAGATAAAGAGTAACAACTTCCCCATAACATAGATGCTAATTATATTTTCTCCCCAAATAAAGATTTCTCCCCACACAGTTCTTATTCAGAGATGTATGCATGCACTCTACAAACGTTTGTGGAGTGCTAACTGTGGGATAGGCGCTCGGTTATGTGACCTGCCCCCTGGTTCTGTGCAGAGTAATGGGGCAAGGGAGACAGAGCCCCCTGCGAACAGCCTGGGGGCAGCAGTTTATGTGTGATACATAACGGTGCAGGAGGCATAGAAAGGCAAAGATGGCCTAGGGTGAAGAAGGATTAATGTAGTTTACCTCAGGAGTAGGTTTCATAGACTAAGTGAAAAATTGATCTGACTGTTAAAAGATGAAACACGATTAAGAAGTGGTGGGTAAAGGGTGGCGCCTGTGGCTCAGTGAGTAGGTCAACGGCGCCATATACCAAGTGTGGCAGGTTCAAACCCAGCCCCGGCCAAACTGCAGCAAAAAGTAGCCAGGTGTTGTGGCGGGTGCCTGTAGTCCCTGCTACTCGGGAGGCTGAGGCAAGGGAATGGCCTCAGCCCAGGAGTTGGAGGTTGCTGTGAGCTGTGATGCCACAGCTCTGTCTCTTAGTAAAAAAAAAAAAAAAAAAAAAAAATGTGGTGGTGGGTTTAAGTTGCTACATGTATGGTGCAACAGGTATTTCAGGCAAAAAGAAAATCAGAGGAGGTTTCTAATAGCTTGATATATATATTTACATCAATGTATATTCTGATAACTGTAGCATAGAATATAAAAAGCAAAGAACTCAGACACAAAGTTAAGAATTTAGGATTTCTGGCAGGGTCTGTTTAAACTTTGCAGGCCTCTTGATCTACTCACAGCTACCCCACTCTGGCATTATGGAGCTAAATCCATATTAATATATCCAATGGTAAATGAATGGACCCTGCTAGTTCTTATAAAACTTTACTAAAACAAAAGGAAGCTGGATTTGTCTCACAGGCCATCATTTTCTAGTCCATGATTTTAAATACAGAGAAACCAGGAGTTGTTAGTAGCTATCAGAAGCCACAGGAGAAGTAAGAGGTTCTCCTTAGAACTCTCTAAAAGGGACTAATTTGGTTGATATCTGATTTCAGACTTGTAGTTTCCAGAACTGTGAGAGAACAAATGTCAATTATTTTAAGCAGCTAGGATGTGGCAATTTGTTACAACAGGCCTATAAAATTATTACACTTACCAAAACATAATCTATTACCTTACAGATATTTTTATAATGAAACCTTTAAACAACTATCTCATCAGCTGAAATATATATCATAATTGCACTATTTTTCTATTTTTTCTATAGTTTCCACTTTTACCAGTGCGTTCTTTTCTCAGCCAATCCCCCTGCCACATCACCTTCCTTATCTCCCAAATCCAACATCAACAGATACTTTTCCTATACTGTGCCACACATGTTCACTTGCAATAATAATTTTTTTCTCAAAATTCTTCAACTATGTATTTCTAATTTACCAGAATCATACTCCCTTCTTCCACTTCACACAGTATAGTGCCATGCTGGAGCCACTTGATTATATATCAAGCCCCAAATAAAATACAGGAAACATTTTTCAAAGGAAAGGTTTCCCCTCTATGAGTAATGCAAATAATGATAATCCATGTTTAATTTTGCAAACTGTTGATTTGACACCTCAAAAAGCAGAGTTGACTTGAAAATTTCAACACTTCCGGTTTTGAAGAGAAGTTTAAATATACAATTCCTTATTTGTATTGTCACAAATGTTATGTGCTTTTGGCACGAACATTACTCTTAAGTTAAATAAGTATCATCAGATATTGACCAAAATTGGGTATTCAGCATTAACATATTTTGTAAATAATATCTCTAAAACTCTTTCCTGCCTCTGTGTGACTGAAAACTTTGGTTATATAAACACTGAAATTTAATTCTGGATCGGACGAAAAAAGTAATTCTAGGTTATTCGCTCTTTTTCCTTGATGTGAATCAGTAACAGTTAAATATTTTATATTTAAGAGAAGTTTGTTTTATTTTTTATGTTTGCAAGTTTACTTTTGTGGAATTATATAAATGAAAAAGCTATTGGGAGGATGTAATTAGAAATCTTTTATTCCTAGGATTAACATTGCTCTAATTTTTAAAGTTCCAAATTTAACGTATAAAATAAATGATTTGCGCATGTATTATTTCCCCGTGATCATACAGATGGCCAGTGAGAAAAGAACTAACTAGTGTTCCAGTATCCCAACTGTTGGTTATATTTTTCTTAGACCCCAAGATATTTCATCTATCTATCTATCTATCTATCTATCTATCTATCTATCTATCTATCTACCTACCTACCTACCTATCAATGTGTAAGCATAGTATGTTTAACACTGTTCAGTTAACTAAGTATTTGTTTGATTATTATTCCCAAGTTTGGTTTTGTTGTGTTTCAGTCTCCTAAATTTGTAATTTTACTCTTTCTCAAAATCCTGTGTTGAATTTGTCTCTGAAAATTCTAAATCAAGAAAACTGTGGTATAAACATTCTATAAGGATTAAATATATTTTGTTTAGTCCTGTGTGGTATTGTCCTTACACTTTGAGAAAGAGGGGATGCAATCTCTTCTCACCTTCCTCCATTTCATTCTGTATTTACCTGGCTCTGCAGTTACATATTCCAATTGGACATCTGATAAAAATCCAAGACAATTCAGAATTTTTATGCCTCTGACATTCCAATCAATGCTTCAAACAGTTAAAAGGTAAAGGACAAAGAAAATAAGTGTTAATATTCTAAAAAGATCTTCCAAAGAGCATTTAGACAAAGGAATAGTCAATGAATGTTAACAAAATAAGGTTTATTGAGTTATATTTTACATTTTGTGGTAACTTTGTTCAATTGATGTTCTTATAAGATTTAACAGGTAGGTAGATACTGTGTCAAACCCAAAGCATACACTGTGATATGAAGTCAGCTGATGAGTGATCATTTTGTTTCATATTACATTCTTACCTATCTCAACAGACACACCCCACACCCCTAGGACAGACACAGACGCTCCCACATGTGTACAATGTGTCCCGTAAGTGTCAGAGCATGTTAAACAATAAAAATTCCATTTCTTGACTTCTGTGGATAATTTAAATCTATTAAACTCTCTTCACTTTTGAAGATGCTGTCCATTCCAGATTCTTCAAGTTTGGAGAAAGAAGGTGATGAGTAATTATAGCATCAGTTCACCGAGCACAGAGAGATGGCTTCGGGGAAGGCGAGTGTGGCCTCAGACACAATAACACAGCCATGACCAATTTGTGTTCAGCTTCATCGTTCTTTGTGAAATGACAACTGTATGACACAAGTCATTTTAAACTGTGGGATGTTATTAAAATTAGCATTAATATTAAGGAACTTTCTATCTGTACAAATGATGCAAATAGAAAATTAGACAGAGGGTTTATTTATTGCCATGTCCTTTGTATTAGAAAATTGCAGTTACAAGCCATGTACATGATGCGATGCAAAATCACTCATGTGTGTGGCGTGACTGACAGCATCTGAGGTGTGAGATTCAGTCATCGCCTGCCATCCGGTGTATGTGCTCAATCTATCTAGTGGGTAGCCGTTACGTTCAGACCCTGAAGCTTTACCTGAGACTTCATCTTCTGCCGAAAGTGTAATGTCACTTAAATGCAAAATGGATTTGACATCTCTGGTTATTACATGGATATTTGATCTGACTGTTCCTGCTACAAAATTGTCAATATCAGTGTTGTCTGATTTGGGTCTAGGAGAAAATCATCATATGGTTTTTACATTTGTCTTTAGTTGTAAAGTATCTTTGAACTACTTTTTACCAATTTTATATTAAACCAAGCTAAATTTTATTATGTATCTTTTATATTTACAAAATCATTTTGCAAATCTTCATTATGTACTCCTGAGTTAGGTAATGTTCATTAAACTTAAGACTACTGTGAAGCCTAGTGAGTATGTAAGGACACTGCTCATTATAGAAAGAAACACCTTGAGATAAGAGAAATAAATTAATAGCTATCACCTATCCAAAGTTGGCATTACATTATTTAATATGTGTTGTGAACAGGCATGAACTGGGCTAATGTTTCTAAGCAAATGGATTTGTTCTGAGTGAGTGAGGCACAGCCTCAGCATTCCTTAAATAGATAGGTATATGACAGTATATGTTTGCTCAAGTAGATTAGGATTATAATAAAAAAACAGGAATTAAAGATTGCAGAGCGTAGAATATCCCCTAAAACCTGAGGGCTTTCTCGAGAAAGGGGAGAAGAAAGAAACTCATAAATAGGCATGGAAATTAGGCAGAGTCCCAGGAGCAGGAGAAAGCTAATGGTTTGCTGACCTAATAGGTACACAGAGCTCAGCAGAGATCCCCCCACGAAACAAGAGACTCAGTTCAGAAGAAAAATTCCCAACACATGAATCTGTGAATCCGAGACTATCCACAATATCATGTGTCCCCAACCCCCTTTAAAGATCGTTTAGTTGCTGGATAAGCTAAATTGAAAATATTTTCTGCTGATTTCTGAGTAGACGGGGAGGGGTTGTCATTTAAAACAAATGACAACAAATAAATGCGTGACAACAAATGACAACAAATAAATTCTGCTTCATTTGCTTGACATAACAAAAAAAATCTGGTAGAATCTTGAAGTTAGAATTTTGAGATTTTGCTTTAGGGTGTTCTTCTTTGCTCCATTTCTTAGATTGTTTGTCCTGCCCTGAATTTGGTAATTCTAAGCAATAATGTTGTTTTACCAAATAAAGGGTACTCTCAAAAGGCAATGGCTATTTTTGATAGCTGCAAGTGTCAAAAAGGAAAGTAAATTGATAAATAATTAGTATTATTTCATTTGAGACAAACACACGTTTGTGTATTTCAGTGCATTTTATTTTTTAATTTGTTTTTAATTGTCAAATAATTATATATGTGAATGGGAAAAGGAGGTGTTGAACAAAGGTTGCAACGTTTCAGTTAGAATGAAGAATTACATGTTAGTAATCCTTGTATTGCCTGTTGACCAAAGCATAAGTTTGTAACTAAATTCTGCTAGAGCAATGGATTCTATAGCACTTCATGAAAGGAAGCATCTTTTGGTGTATGAGGCAGGCTGGGAATGGCGAATGGGCTCTTCTAGCCCCTAAAATATTGACAGTATTCATAGCAATTAATATAAATGGAGTGATCTGTAGTCGAATGCTTTAAAACTGCCATTTTAAATTAAGAATACATGAAATGATATTTGAGCATCATTTTTTCCATTTTCTTTTTAATTTCTTTTCCAGATAGATATAAGGGTACAAATAATAACATTGCATTGTTAGTGTTTATCAGATAAAGTACCAGTTGTTGAGCCCGTCACCCAGGAGGTGTGCCATATACCCTACATTGCACCTGTTGGATGAGAGTTACAAACCCCCTCTTTCCTTCCCTCTCTCCCACCCCCACTTGACTTAATTGAGTTTTTCTTCTTATGTGTGTCTTAATGTAATTTTTTCTTATTTTATATGTAGGATGTAAAGATATCTGTAATTCATGGGCTAGTTCAGACATGAAAGGCAATAAAAAAATGTTGTTTCATGTTGTTTTTAGGGTGAAAAGACATAATTCTTCATAGGAAAATTAAAGAATGTGTGATTATGAGAGTTTTGTCTTTTTATTTTACTTTTTAAGAGGGGAGAAAAGAACTTCAGACCTAGGGTTTAGGATCATGCCCTACTGTCCCTGTGATAGTCACCTCTACAGTAATAGCTAGAACTCAAATTTACAAACTTCCTACTCCTGGCCTCTCACTTTCCATTTCCGTGTGAATTAACTCACTGAACTCTGGCAACTACTAAGTACATTACAACGATATGTGTACTCATTTCAGAGATGTGAAGCTGGGACATAACAAAGTTAAAGTAACTCGCTCAAAGTCAGAGAACAAATCATTATTAGAACTAGGAGTTTAAAACAGCAGGGCCACATATTTTCTGATTTTTATATTAATACTATATAATATAAAATTAGAAATCAGACAATAAATCAGAAAATTTCATCAATATTATTGAGTGCTTCAAGTTTGAAGGACGTATCATCTAGAAAAAAAAAAATACCCTCAGCTCGGTGCCTGTGGGTCAATGGGCTAAGGCGCCAGCCAGCCACGTACACCTGAGCTGGCGGGTTCGAATCCAGCCCAGGCCCGCCAAGCAACAACGACGGCTGCAACCAAAAAATGGCCGGGCGTTGTGGTGGGCACCTGTAGTCCCAGCTACTTGGGAGGCAGAGGCA
>CAUYRH010153622.1:0-32411 GCA_963574655.1 Perodicticus potto | reverse complement strand
CTACAGGCGCCCGCCACAACGCCCGGCCATTTTTTGGTTGCAGCTGTCATTGTTGTTTGGCGGGCCTGGGCTGGATTCGAACCCGCCAGCTCAGGTGTACGTGGCTGGCGCCTTAGCCCGGTGAGCCACAGGCGCTGAGCCCAGCCATGGTGGTTTTGTACACAAAACATCGTCTCTGAGTTTCTCAGCTGTTCTTTGCCTAAAGATGATTTTAGGGGCATAGGGGTTAGCGTTTTATCAAGATTAACAAGGCATTAGGAGATATCATACGTTCAGAAAATGAAGTGCAGGAGGTTTAATGAAACTTTCAGAGCTCTTTCAAGGGCTGTGAATAGTAACCCTAGTATTTTTGGGTCAGAGACTTGGGAGAGTGGGTATCACACTCACATGGGCCAGCTCTCAGGCTAACAAAGAGTTAAAGCTAAAATCTCAAGGCAGGTGAAGGGAAACCCTTTGCCCTTTAACCTGCCCACTCTTCAGTCAGGGAAGAGTAACTCATGGCTGGCTGAGGTGTTACTCATCTTGTCTGGTGCTCACAGTAAAAACCTCTCACTTGGTGTAAGGCCTGCTTACTTTTTTGACCTTGGCTACTGGGTTTGTCAAGCAGCAAAATTTGCATTTTGTCAGGAGGTCTGTCCTTTGAGCATACAGCAGACTACCAGGTCACTGAGTGAGCTAAAAAACCCTCAAATAGGGATTAAGATTGCCAGGGTGTAACCTGTGGCCTGTGTGCATGCTGATTTGGTGAGGACTTTGTTTTTGCTTATCTGTGGCATCTGATATCAGGAAAAATGTACTGACCTTGTTTTTTCTTGCCAATCAGCTTTAGTTAGTGTTTGTGTATTTACCTTGTGGCCTAAGACAACTCTTATTTTTCTAATGGGCGACAGAAAAGAAAAAAGGTTGGACACCCCTGGAAGCAATTTAAATGTTGGAGAGATTGCCATCACTCAATGAAATGCTCCAGAATCACCTTTGAATGGCTATGGTCTTAGAGAGAGTGATCTTCTGATGACGTTCCTAAGAAAGACGTTTCTAGAGAATCAGTGATAGTTCTGAAACTGACTGAAAGAAACATAAGACTTCATTTTCACAGATTATTTTTATTATCAGTAAAGTGAAGACAAAAGACAAAAGAAAGTAAGGAGACGTTGCTGACTCTTCCTTACTTTCATGCTCACTTTTGGTCTCTCAGCAATTCTTGCTAGCTCCAGCTGGAGATTTGTGGATATGCATATGTAGATGTACTTGTAATCTAATATCTATTTAATATCTATTTATCTATCTATCTATCTATCTATCTATCTATCTATCTATCTATCTATCTATCTATCTATCTATCTAAATATATATTCTCCAGAAGCACTTTTCACTGGGCCCTACCCCACTACAATCATTTTGGCCACCTCATTTCTCATCTGGATTATTGTAAATTAGATTACAGTAATACTTCGATTATTGGATTACTTACTGTAATAGATTGGTTCCAGCTGGCCTTCCTGCTTATACGCTTGCTGTCTGTAATCTATTCTCAGGACCGCAGCAGAATGATCTTGTTAAAGGTAAGTCAGATTCTATCACTCCTCTGTTCAAAACTTTGCAACGGTTTCCCATCTCATGCAAAATGAAAGCCAAAGCCCTCACCATGACCTACAGACCAACCTCATCTGCCCCCTGGGCCACCCTGCCCCAACTGTGGCCCCTCTGTGCTCACTTCTTGCTTCTTGCCCTCAACTGCTCCAGCACTGCTTGGCTCTTGTTCCTTGAATGCCTCAGCAACTCCCCACTCAGCTCTTGCTCCATGAGTGCTCAGCACACTCCCTTCTCCTGGGTCTCTCAGGGCTGCCTCTGGAATTTTAACACTTCATATCCTTCTGTGTTTTATTTTTTCTCCTTAACTCATATCACTATGTAACATGTCATATATTTAACTTATTTTTCTTGTTTGTTGCTCTTATAGTGGTCCAAGGAAGAGAAGATGATGGTATAGATCAGGGTGGTTGCAGTGGAGATGATGATAAAGGTCGTGCCGGCTGGACTTGCTGTGGGCTTGAATGTGGGATTGAGAGAAATAAAGAAATCCAAGCTGATGCCTCTAATTTTGACCTGAGCATTTGGATGGATGGTGGTAGTCTTTTTTTAGGATGGAAAATTTTATTAGGAATGATTTTTTCCTTTTTAAAAACAGAGCCTTGCTCTATGGCCCCAGCTAGAGTACAGTGGCATCATCACAGTTCACTGCAACCCCAGACTCCGGCTCAAGTGATCCTCCTGCCTCAGCCTCCTGACTAGCTGAGACTACAGGCGTCCACCACCATGCTCCACTAATTTTTCTCTTTGTAGTAGAGATGGGATCTCACTCTTGCTCAAGCTGGTCTCAAACTCTTGACCTCAAGCAATCCTACTGCTTCCACCCCCCAGAGTGCTAGAATTACAGGTGCAAACCACTGCACCTGGCCTTCAGAGATATTGATATCTTACTTTGTGTCAGGCACTGCTGTACTGGGTACAGTGAATGATAACAGACACTCAAGACACTTATAATCTTTTGAGGGCTTGATGCCTGTAGCTCAGTGGTTACAGCACCACCCACCTACACCTGGGCTGGCGGATTTGAACCTGGCCCGGGCCTGCCAAACAACAATGACAACTGCAACAACAACAACAACAACAAAATAGCTGGGCATTGTGGTGAGAGCTTGTAGTCTTGGCTACTTGGGAGGCTGAGGCAAGAGAATCACTTAAGCCAAAGAGTTTGAGGTTGCTATAAGCTGTGATGCCACAGCACTCTACCAACATAGTGAGATTTTGTCTCAACAAAAACAAAAACAGACAAACAAACAAAACAACCAGCAGGGTGGGGAATGGGAGCACTGAGGAGGTCACTGCAATGTAATATTGGATAGCAATGGGAGGCCTTGCTCTGAAGGTAACATATGAACAAAGGTTGGAAAGAAGGGATGGAGATTGACATATCTTGGGAAATGTAGTCCAGATGGAATGGTAACAGGTGCAAGGTGGGCCAGTGGTGGAGTGAGGTACCCAAGGGGAGAATAGTAGGGCACAAGGGTCAGAGAGGGTACGGTGGTGGATGGGATCAGATCTGCATGGAGTCATGTGCCCAACTATGAGGGCTTTGTGGGTTCTTGCAAAGATTTGGCTTTTGCCTTGAGTAAGGTGGGAAGCCACTGGAGGGTGTGCAGCAGAGATAAGACTCACATGTAAAAGGGTCACTGTGCCTGCTGTGTTGAGAGGAGACTGAAGTGGGGACAGGACACAGGGAGGGAGACCAGCTGGACACTTCTTGCAATAATCCAGGTGAAAAATGATAGTGACCTTGATATTGGTAGTAGTGCTGGAGATGGTGAGGCGTGGACAGAGTGCAGACACACCGTGAAGGTATAATAGAAGACAGAGGGCTTGCCAGCAGGCTGGATGTAGGATGTGCAAGAGGAGGCAAGGAAGACATGAAGATTTAATAAGTGAAGACTGGAATAAATATTTACTCAGGTGGAGAAACTGAGGGAAAGTTAGGTTTGGTTGAAAATTAGGCTTCAGTTTTGTTCGCTTCAAGGCTGAGATTTCTATGAAAGCAGAGATGTAGAATAGCAGTTGGACATAAAAGACTAGAGTTTGGTTCTGCAAACGAAGATAAGATTTGGAAGTCATCTTAAGCCACGAGGCCACATGGGGTCTCTAAGGGAATAGGGTAGGTGGAGGAGAGATGAGCACTGGTGTTCAGAGGTCAGGGAGGTGACTAGGAGCCATTTAGGGTTACTGATTGGAAAATAAGGAGAACGTGGTGTCTGGGAGCCAAGGGTTGCAGTTATTGGCAACGGTAAGGTTGAGGTGGAGAAAAGACCACTGTAGCCAAGGAGGATGAGAGGCTGAGTGTCAGGATGTTGGTTGGCTCCAAAGTTGATGATGGGGCTGGTGAGGAAGCAGAGAGCCCTGCACCAATATCATCCCTAATGCACAGAACGGGGCAGGCAGAGGCAGCAAGGAGAGGTTTAAGAGGCTATGAAGTTTGGTGATTTGCTTCCAAAAAGCTGGGGTTTTTGAGGAAGGATAGACATCTGAGAAGTTATAGGAGGGGCACCAGAGGAGCATTTACCCCTCCCCCAGCCTTCAGGTGCCTGAGGAATAGGAGAGACCCAATCTTTGATTGAGAGTGCTGCCAGAAGTAGTATCCTTGGAGCACAGCCTGGTCTCCTTTGTCAGGAAGACACAATTAGAAGCAGAAAAAGATGGAGGAGAGTTCTTAAGGGTGCAGTGGACGGGTTTGGGAAGAGAGAAGGGTTTAGGATCATTAGGTAGTACCTGTTTTTTTTTTTTTTTTTTTTTTTTGAGAGAGTGATGCCATGGCACTCTACTAGAGCTCACAGCAACCTCCAACTCTTTGGGCTTAAGTGATTCTCTTGACTCAGCCTCCCAAGTAGCTGGAATTATAGGCGCCCGCCACAATGCCTGGCTATTTTTTGGTAGTAGTTGTCATTGCTGTTTGGCAGGCCCGGGCTGGATTAGAACCAGCCAGCTCTGATGTATGTGGCTGGTGCCCTAGCCGCTGAGCTACAGACGCCCAGCCTAGGAAGTACCTGTTTGCTGAGAGATGATCTGCTGGTGACCCAGGTAAGGGCGCATTTTGGGAGGGTGGATAGCAGAGAAGGAACAGGTGGATTGCTGGTGTGAGGCACTTGGGATTGGGCCTCCGGGCAGCTGACTTAACTGAGGCTAGAGATGTTAGGACAGGTGGGAGGCGGGATGATTGAAGAGCAGCCTGAGGCTGGTCACACCCCATGGGTAGGCTGGTGGAGGGTAGAGTAATCTAAGAGATTAGTGAGAGCTAATTATAATAATGCTGCAGTCATCACCGTGGAGGGATGTTTGTCAGCAACTAGCCAAACTGATGAATTACTTTTCATCCTAATAAGTGTTGACAAACACACACTGAACTTGAGCTGATAAAAAGAAGAGATATTCAGGGAATTCTGGGAAAAGAAAGTGGTGAGCCTTTTATGACTTCAGAAAAGAGCCACACTGTTCTCCATCTGATTTTCATGATGACTGTTGGCCAGCAAAGCAGGGCTGCCCTGCTCTTCTGGGTCTGCTTCATCCTGTTGAGGCTGGTGAACAGAAAAGTTTAAAGGCTCACCTGCCAACAGCAGGTTAGGATGGCCAAGAGTTGCTTCTTTTCCATTTCTTTGTATTTACCTTCATGCAGGCCTCGTTCCCTGCAGCTGTAGGACTTTATCATTCATGAGGGGCACAGGTGACCTTCTCCATATTCATCTTGTGGTTTTGCAGAAGGTGCCCTGGCTGGGCAGTGACTCTTTTCCTTACCTACCATGAGACCTCAACCAGGTCACTCAACCTCTCTAGAACTCAGACTTCTCACCTGAGCTCCTTTCCCCTTCTGACATCCTAAGCCCTGAAGTTACTGAACCAGTGGAAAGTGACAGTATAATCTACTGTGATATCTGGGCCTGAGAAAGCCTAGTATTTTGATTCAGAGTGAGAAATTCATTATTCGCAATAGTTTGGTTGGTGGAAATTCAAAAACAGAGCAAGCATAGGCCACTACATTTTGAGCATAAGGCATTCCATCGTGGCTGTTCAGTGAACTCTGCTGAAACCACCCACTTCTGGCACCCAGCCAGAAGGAAAGAGGAACTAGTAAACACAATGGCTCCAGGAGGCTAAACCATAAACGAACAGAATGGTCTCAGTGGGAAGCCTGCTGGAACTGCACCTGGCAACAGTCATGAGCACACCAAAGTAACATGCTCCCCCTCCTACCCTAGCTCAAACCTTTAAAAGATAAGCACTCTTGCTCTTTGGGGCTGATGCCTATTGAGTCTCAGCCCGCCTTCACCGAGGCACCAAATACATTTTAGCTATTTCTTTACATTTGGCCTTGTAAGTTGACCTTGAGTCGACCTTGTAAGTGGCCTTGAGTCGACCACTACCTTACAATTCCCTCTACAGTTAATCATCTTATAGAAACTTGACTGAGTGACATCACTTCCCTGAGTCCATTTAAAAATTATACAAAACAGGGTTGATGTTTACACCTGTATTAGTTTCTGAAGAGGGATTTTGACACTTTAAGATTCTTAGCAGGGACAAGTATGGAGGAATAAAGAGGCTTTCTTACAGGTGCCATGAATTGGCATAATGTCAGTGATTGTTGACTGAACTAGCAATCAGTCAGGAGAAAGCATCTACTTCTTCTATCAAAGTGTATTTGTTGAGGGACAGAATTATGTTGGATACCGGGTTGGGGGAACAACAATGAAGTAGAATAACATAGTGTCTGGCAGCTGGGGCTACATGAAGTGATATCACTTGTTTCAGGTCAGGCACTACTAAGAAGGAGTTAGGAGTTAGGATTTGAACCTCAATTTGACTGAAGGTCAGTGATCTTTCTAGTCATCCTCCCTAGCCCCTTCTACGTGTTATACATTAGATAAGTGACAGGCACTGTACTAGGAATACTGTTGTCCTGGCAGCATTCGGCACTGAAAATGGCATGTTATGGCGCCAGGCATGCAGTGTGTCCCATGACTAAGAACAGGCTGTGCTGCTTTGACTGTTGGCTTAGTCTTAGAGTCTCGGGACAAGTATCACAAGCTGACCCAACCACCTGCAAGGCTTCTTCCTATAATAAGGTGACTGTTTGGGGTAGTCTTTTGTCAGTGGGTATATGGTAGTCCACACGTTCCCCTCTCTGACAGCCTGTGGGAATGTGGAGTAAAAAGTCAGGGCAGAGAGAATCATTACTCGAAACCCAGTTAGGGCAAGTCTTGTTTGTCTCAAATCCACCCTCTTATGGGATGTGTGGATCTAAAAATTCCATGCAAATAATGTTTTGGTGTCATTCACTTATGTTTTTCTTTTCAAGAGAATCAGGATCACTGTGATTCATCACATGTATCCACACAAACCCACCTATAATCTGGCCAAATAGATAACTGCCCAACTTTCATTTGACAGAGGTGGAAAGAGAAATCCAAAGATTTGATAGCCTTGTAGAATGTTCCCAACTGAAATATGGGCTTCATGACCTCAAATTTGATTCAATGGGGTTTATTTCAGACAGAACTGTCTTTTTTTCATCATGCAAGAAAGTAGAAAGTGGTATAATATAGTTGTTTAGAATCTAGTGTCTCTGAATTTGAGGTAATCTCAGGCAAGTTATTAGACCTTTGTGACTAGTACATATAACTTAGTGTTAGTAACTACATAATAGAGTTGTTTCGAGGGTTTTTTTTTTCCAGACAGAGTCTCACTCTGTTGCCCTGGGTAGAGTGCTGTGGTGTCTTAGCTCACACCAACCTCAAACTCTTAGACTCAAGTGATCCTCTCCCCTCAGCCTCCTGAGTAGCTGGGACTACAGGTGCCTGCCACAAAATGGGCTACTTTTTTTAGAGGCAGGGTCCCGTTCTTGCTCAGGCTGGTCTAGAACTTCTGAGCTCAAGCAATCCACCTGCCTCAGCCTCTCAGAATGTGAGGATTAGAGGCATGAGCCACCGCGCCTGGCCTGTTTTGAGGATCGAATAAGATAATGCACCTAAGTATTTAGCTTAAAGGCTTCTAGGGAGTAAGATTATACTTAATATTTTCCACATTACTTTCTTGCATCTTCAAATGGAACCTATAGCTTAATGACCTGGAATAAACCAATATAGGAAATTAGTTTCTTTTGCACTAACATGAATTTTTCAGGGACGAGCCTTCATCTTTGCATCTTCAGTGCCTTGAGTAGTGCTTGGCATGTGTTAGGCATTTAGTGGATGTTGTGGGATGAGGTGGGGCCCTACCCCCTCCACACTGCTACTGCTATTACCCACATTCACTTTCTAGGTAAGTTCCCAAACAAGCTAGGAAGGTATCTTAGGGCAAACAAACCATACATTTCTATATAATTCCATAGCAAACAAAACATACGATTCCACATAGAAGGAAATAATCTTGGACACAGGTCTTCAGTGAATTAGCATTTAATTATCCAACATCTGAGCCAAAATGCAAGTAACAGCTCCAGTCTAGACAGAGTAATCTAAGTTAATGTAACAATATCTGCTGTGCTGAAATCTATATTGCTAAAAACATATGTATATGTGATGCAGGTCATAGGCTAGAGGCAAAGCAGTGGTTAAATGGAAAGATGGGGATGGGGAGCTTGGGTGTGGAGTTCCTCCTTATATAGTTCCTCCTTATATAAAGGTAATAACATTTCTATCCAGCATCATAGTGCATCCAGCTCAGCTGAGATCTCACTCTGGGAGTTCCTCTTCCATACAAATGCAGAATGCATACAGCCAGGGAGACTGCTTGGAGACAGAGGAAGCCTCTGAGCCCACAGCAGTGGGAAAAGAAGTCCTTCTTAGGCTAGTAAGTAATGTCCAGCAGACCATTAGAGTAAAGCTTGGGTTATAAATACAGTTGACAAACAGACTATCCTTTACCTGGACTTGGAGCTATTGCAGAGACTGAGACTTTCCTTCAAATCCTAACAAGGGCCATTGTACAAGGAACTGTCAAGGGCTAAGAGCAATACAGGTGCACAAGGGCACTTCCTGGGAGCCTGGACGACAGATGAGACAGAGGCTGCTGGACCGATTCAGCCAGGATTATTTCACAGATGCTGAGGATTTTCACTTGCTCCCAGTGAGGGGAACTGGGAACGATGATCAGAAGCCCACCATCGAGCCTTGCTCTGTACTGTTGGGCTCAAAACTTAATGACTTAGTTCTCGGTTCTTATCTGTCATTCCCCAACAATCGTATTCTCTGTTTTTCTTAAGTTGTTTTGTTAAAGAACTCTATCAGATCTTATAGGAGAATAACTTTAAGCTTAAAAGACGAATACTGAAGTATTTAGAAGGGAAGTTAGGATATTTGTAGATTACTATCAGCGTAGGTACACATACAGAGAAAGCAAATATGATCCCCATCTTTCGAACTGAACTAAAGCTCTTCTTCTAACTCTTAATATGCTAAAAAAAAATCTCATACTAAAAGTTGAAGGTGAAAAATCACACTTGATCCTGGTACAGATAGGTATCTAGACTAAATATACCTCACTGGCCTATTCTCATCAATATTCAACTGCTGACAGTGGTAAAGCCAGATTGGGAACAACCCTTACAGAAAATTTCCCTACAAAGTCTTATTTCTGTTGATTTTATTTGTCCATTTATTTATCTATCCAACAAGTATTTGTCGTGCTGGACACAATTCTGAGTCCTGACTGTACAGCAGGGAGATGACTCCAGGGCACTTACGTTAACTGCTATTTGACAAAAATACCCTTCAGAGAATAAGCCTTCTGCAGTATATATAGATTTATTTTTAATTATAAAAATAATAAAAATAAAGCTACTCAGGAGACTACAGCCTCCTGAGTAGCTAGTTCCTTTAACCACCCACCCAGTACCTTTAAATGTTCTTTTTTAAATCTATGTATTACAAGAAAAATGACTGGAGCTTCTCTGGAAGAGCATTTATAAGGTGAAAAGTTTGTACGATCTGAAGAGAAACCAGAGTACGAAAGAGCATCTATTTATAAAACATACTTTATTTCTTCCTTTGTGTTTTTTTTTTTTTGGTTTCTATAATTTGGGATACCGCCTTGGGAGACAGGAAGCCAAAAATTTCCATCCTACAGGTATCAGAGACAGGGAAATAGGAAAAGTCTTTATTAGGCCAAGTTTAAACAAGAAAGTGTACAGAAGTTAGGCTGATAATTATTTTAAACAGGATGATGAGATTTTCGGACAGTAAGAAAGAGCCTATTTGCACTTCTAATAGGTTTATTAAAAATACCCCATGTAGGCTCAGCGCCTGTGGCTCAATGGGCTAAGGCGCCAGCCACGTACACCTGAGCTGGCGGGTTCAAATCCAGCCCGGGCCCGCCAAACAACAATGACGGCTACAACCAAAAAATGGCCGGGCGTTGTGGCGGGCGCCTGTAGTCCCAGCTACTTGGGAGGCGGAGGCAAGAGACTCGCTTGAGCCCAGGAGTTGGAGGTTGCTGTGAGCTGTGGATGCCACGGCACTCTATCCAGGGTGACAGCTTGAGGCTCTGTCTAAAAAAAAAAAAAAAAAAAAAAAAAATACCCCATGTAGGGCAGTGCCTGTGGCTCAGTGAGCAGGGCACTGTCCCCATATATCGAGGGTGGCGGGTTCGAACCCAGCCCCAGCCAAATTGCAGCAACAACAACAACAACAACAAAATAGCTGGGCGTTGTGGTGAGTGCCTGTAGTCCCAGCTACTCAGTAGGCTGAGCCAAGAGAATCGCCTAAGCCCAAGAGCTGGATGCCACGGCACTCTACCAAAGGTGACAAAGTGAGACTCTATCTCTAAAAAGAAAGAAAAAATACCCCATGTACTCCTTCCAGAGTGTTCATAGCCATATTTGTGGTATCCAGGGCAGGTGCTTCTGGCCAAGGTCATCTTTAGATACTTGCGGCTCTTTTATCCTTTACACCTGAAAAGTAGGAACCCGGAACACTTTATACCTGCCTGCTCTTAGTCTGCTGTAATGTCACTGTCCCCGGGCAAACAATGCCTTTTCAAATGATATCTCTGCTTTGCCAGATTCCGTATCCCCAAGAACCTTCTGAAGGTACATCTGACCCTGCGCACTGCCTTCTATGCACGGTGCCTGTCATGGGCCACAAGCAGATGTACCCTTTGCTTTGCACGGAAGAGTTTTAAATAGAAGAATATGGGAAATAATGATTGCTGTGTTGGGTTTATGTGTTTTGTTTGCAAAATAAGGGGTTTTAGGTTAAATCGAGGCAGGTGTGCAAATGTTCTAGTGAAGTCCAGACAATCTCCCTCCCTAACAGCAAACCATACAAAGACTCTGATAATAGTTGTCACTAGCATCGATAATTGTAACGAGGGTCTGGAATATCAATCAAAGGGAAGACAAGCATTCTGATGGCGTTAATCAGAGCTGGCTCCTCCTGCAGATCAAGCCAAAGCTCTTGGATCGCTGCCTGTCCCCATTGTTTCCTGTCTGGTGGTTTGGACACAGATCCCTTTCCCTTCCCCAGTGTGGCCATACTGAAATTGGGGAATTAACTCAGAGCACAGTTGTTCTAGTTTGGATGTGAAGGTAAACACAAATGGAGAAAGTTCAATTTTTTGAGATGAACAAACAGCCTTTGTTACTAAACATTAGCTGGCAAAATGAAATAGACGTGTACAATGGGCAGATTTCAAGAAAGATTTCTCATTCTGCCCAAAGGGAAAGATGGTCACAGGCTATAAGCCTGTGTATAGTATCTGCAGAAAGAGGTTTTAGGTTTTTCAGCAGCCAAGGCAATATATAATATTTTGTCTTGTGATTTTGAATAATATTCGGCTGTCACTAACAGGAAGAAATTAGGCAAAACCTCTTGCTTGAATTTCTTCCATTATTATTCTGAACTTAACAGCTTGACAATTTTATGCAATACTTAGAGATTCTGTGGGCGCTGACCACCTCTTTTTTGCTCTTGCTCTCCCCTGTTGTTGGATAGACCCTCTTTCAGGAATGAATCTATTCAGGCCTATTTGCTTATTTCAGGTCCCAGCTGGACCAGTTAGAAATGACAGCCAGGAGCATGACTTGGAGATGTAAGCACTTCAAGACTGGAATTTGCCTAAGTTGTAAAAGGTTTAAATATTGTATGTATTGAGGTAGTTTATAATTTTATGTTAAAAAAGAATAAATGGAATGATGAGATTAACTGTTCAAAGGATGACACATTAGTGAAAGCTCTTTCACAAACTAGAGTTAGAATAGAAAAATCTGGCTGGGCATGTGGTTCATGCCTGTAACCCCACTTTGGGAGTCCGAGGTAGGAGGATTACTTGAGCCCATGAGGTTGAAGCTGCAATAAGCTATGATCATGCCACTGAACTTCAATGAGGGCAACAGTGAGACCCCATCTCTTTAATAAAAACCCCAAAGCCTCAGAAAATCAGAATAGAAAAATCTGGCCATTCCATTGGTACCTTTATTCCAACTCTCTCTGTCAAAGTGACATTTCTTCTGGAACCATTCGAAAGAGGTTTTAAAAAGAGTTCTAGAAGCCAAGAAGCAAGAACAAAGCTTTTTACCTCCATATATATCACATATACTATGCATAAAAATTTTCCATGGTTTAAAGCTTTAAAATAGAGGGAAAAGTCTAGAGGTATAAATATATCTACATTTATATACCTACACAAAACCAAAATAAATGGTTAAAAAAAAGAGAGATTCAACCAACGGGATGATTTGTCTCAATGCTGCCAAATAATCATTTTGATTAATTTTTTTTTCATTGATTGAAAGATACTTCGTAGTGACTAAAATGAATTGTGACATTTTATGGACATTTCATATATGGAACTGCTACAGCTCCTTGGAAAACTAATTGGTCAGCTTCTGCCATAATGGATACAACCTGTGTTAGAGGTATTACGTGCAAAAAAATTATTATCCTGTATAGCATAAGCTGACTAATTCATTTTCAAGGGAGCAGTAAGTCCTGGAAACTATTATAATATTCATATTAACTAGTGGTAAATGAAAACGTGTTGAATTTCAAGCGCTTGAGTTTCTTGTGCCTTTGATTTCATAATAAGGAGCTCATTTTCTCTAAGTGCTAATAAATAATTGCCTTTAAAGCAGAGTGTCAGTTGGACCCTTGCTCATGACTTTGCTCATTGTTCTTTTCCACACTAACAGAAACCTGTCTTTAGACATGAAATGTACACACATAAACCCATATTCTGTATAGACTTTGGAAAGAGTAATTCAATTGTTATGAAAAAACCTTGCCCTTGAATGATATTTGCCTTAATTTGAAAAAGACGAGGAAGGTATAGAAACTGAAGAAGAGGTAGAAATGGTTTGTTTGGGTTACAGTCCATGATGAGTGTAATATATAACCTTGTCTTTCCAAGAAATTGAAGATTAAAATAATTAACACGGCTCAGGTATTCATATTAATGCTCCGTCTTCGTGGGTCTCTTTGTCTCAGCCCCAACACGGCTCCATCCTGACAGAGTTTGCTCTGCTGTCCTATTTGGGCAATCAGGGCCTCCACGCCTTTGTTTCTCTGATGAGGTTCTGTTTTCTGAATGGCAAGTTTAGACTTTAAATCTTCCACCTGAATTATTACAAGAGAGATTTGGTAATTAAGTTCTAACAAGATTTAAATGATATTAAAAACAGTCAGTTAAAAGGAAACAGCCTTAGGCTTTGTTGTAAATTTGTATAATTATTTTTAGCCCTCTAGAGGATGCATAATTATGTTTCTGTATTTATAAAAATACTGCCTCTGAGGCACCAAAATGAATTTTTACTGTATGCTAATTTACATATTAATGTTACTCTTTGTATGTCAAAATTTCTTTGGCTGAAAAAAAAAGAGGTTTTCTAGGAAATTTTCAAAGTAATCATGAAGATTGGTATGTCTGGTAAAATCGCTGCTCAGGGAGAAAGTTTGATAGTACAAGAAAAACAAAAGAAACTTGAGAAGGAAGATAGAACATTAAACCTCAAGTTTAATTCTACCTTAACTTGGAAAGGTAGTATGGCACAGCCGAGAATAACATCCAGAGACACCCATGAGTACTTACTGTGTGCTAGGTCTGAGATCAAATCACTTCACCTGCTTCATGCAATGATCATAGAGGTAGGTTGTGTTACTTATTTTTCCCACTCAGACATGGGACAGCCGAGGCACAGAGGGATCAAGTTAATGGCTCAAGATCACACAGCTGGGATTTTAATCTAGGCAGTTTGATGTTAGGGCCTTGAACAGAAGCCTAAGGAAGCACTGTGGACCTCTCTGTACTGTGACGGAGAAAACATTTTCGCCTCACTTTGCAGGAGTCTCACTTTGCCTACTTCCCCCTGGGTCCATGCTGCTGGAGACTGGAACACCACACAGTCTGGGGCGGGTTCTTGGTTTTCTGTTTTACAAGCAAATTGTAAGCTCCTCCAGAGCCAGAACCATGTCTGTTTCTTTCTCTGCCTCTCACAGCACTTAGGATTCAGACTTAGAGAGTTAGAGGGGCTGCCCATTAGAATGAAATCGGGGAGTGAGTCTCAGGAAACATCTAAGGTCTTTCCTTCTGTGATAGGTTAGTTCTTTTTTTATTTTTGTTTTTTAGTTTTTGTTTTTGGTGGCAAAATATACATAACATAAAATTTACCATCTTAGCCATATTTAGTGCACATTCATCGCTATTTAAGTGCATTCATAGTGTTGTTCGACCATCACCACCATCCACCTCCAGAACGGTTTCTTCTTCCCAAACTAAAACTCCATATCCACTAAATAATAGCTGCCCATAACCCCCTCCCCCGAGGCCCTGGCAACCACCATTCTACTTCTGTTTCTGTGAATTTGACTACTCTAACTGCGTCCTACCAGTGGAACGGTGAGTTTTAGATTGAAGGTGGGTCTTACTTGAGATGGAATCTGTAGTATTTTTATGCAGGTGACACTTGCTTCTGTTCTCTTCAACTGTATTTGAGCCATGGAAAGAAAGAGGATGGAGCCGGGAAGGTCAGAGGTGCTTGGGTCAGGCTTGGCTTAGTGTGTAGGCAGCGATACCTCTGTTTGGTCTGGGTTGAGGCAGACTTCACGGCTGGGGGCAGTGAGTGAGCTCTGTGGTTGCTCCTGAAGGGCCCTCGTGGGAGAGATGCCCAGTGGTCTGGGGCCCTCTGACCATAGTATACTCTTTAGAATTGACACACCCAGAAAGAGCTATATTTGAGCAGTGGGTAAAGGGGAGGGACACATTTACCAAACATGGCCTTCGGTCGTGGCTCATATATGTATTAAGGTTCTCTGGGTGAAATTTTATCTAACAAAGAAATATAGTTGAATGGGAAAACGTAGGAAGGAACTGGGATCAGTGTGGTAATACCCTATGGAAGTTCAGCTCTGGAGTGATAGAGAACAGCATTCCCCATCATTTTTGGCACCAGGGACCAGTTTCATGGGAGTCAGTTTTTCCAGGGCCCTGGGCCCTGGGGAGGGGTGGTTTTAGGATGACTCAGGCACATTACATTTACTGTGTACCTTATTTCTATTATTATTACATTGTAATAAATAAGGAAACAATTATACAACTCACCATAATGCGGAATCAGTGGGAACCCTGAGCTTGTCTTCCTGCAACCAGATGGTCTCATCTGGGGGTGATGGGAGATAGTGACAGATGAAGCTTTGCTTGTTTGCCCCCTGATCATCTGGGCCCATGGCCTGGGGCTTGGGGACCACAGGTGTAGAGACTCAATGAACCTGGACTTTGGAAGAGATACAGAAGCTGGCTGTAGCCCAGGACTAGACCACACACCTGGGGCTGTGGAAGGAGTTTTCCCTCAATAGCATAGATGCTGAAATCTCCTGGAAAAAGACCACTTCTAAGGTAAATGAGGCTCTGAGAGGTAGATATTGGGCATCTTGGGGGCAGGACAAATATTCTTCCTCTCTGAGGCCAGTGGTCAGTTTGGTCCAGACCCAAAGGCAAGGATGAGGAATTTTCTGGCCTCAGGGGGGTGGAGGAGAGAAGTGGGATCAAGATTGGCATGTGGCAATGAGGTGGCCTATAAGAGACCCGGGACCAGACCAGATGAACGTTTTACTGTTCTCTGTGTTGCAACTTCTTCCATCAATCCTTTTCATGAACCTCTGTAAATTTACCCTAGAAAAAGATTAGGGCCTGGTCTCCTTGGTGTCCTGGGGAATAGGAGCGGGCAGGTATAAGCGTGGGTAAAAATTTTCAAGGACAGAGCCATTTCCTTTCCCCTCTGGTTAGAGTGGAGAGATCAGTGACAGCCATGCCCAAGGATGGCAGAGTTGGGTACAACTGAGACACCATTGTGGAGGTCAGAGAGGGAGGCCAACATGGAGGACCCCTGGGGGCCTGATTCTGCACAAGGTGAGGCTGCGGCCGGGGGTCCTGCCAGGAATAACTAGGAGATGCTACCCGAGGGGCCGTTCATAGCTAAATGATTGCAGTGAGTGCCTTGGGTTATCTATTTGCGTCCTCATTTAATGCTTCCAACTAAAATATGAATTGATTAGTTTATTGCTCTTTTATGGGTGAACGTAATATGATTTAAAGAGGTCAGGGGACTTGGCCAAAATTACAGCTTCAAGTAGCAGAGCAAGCCTTTTAAGCCAGGTCTGACTCTAACCCCCGTGTTCCTTTGCACTCTGCAGCATTGCTGAGAGGAGGCTGCAAGCCCTGTGTCTGTCTTACCGACTTTTGAGATTGAGGTGAAAACTAGAAAGTTGGTCTCTGAAAAAGCACCTGAAAAACCTCAAGTCCCCCTGCACTGCTCTGCAAGTATGCAGCTTCAGACTGAAAGGGAGCCTCATAGCCAGTGTTTGGTGCCTCCACCCCATCTGGGGTTTGAGGAACTGAGGCTGGCAAGGCTACTTGGAGATTGATTCCAGAACCATAATCAGAACTCTATTTCTAGGTCCTAGTCTGTGCCTTTTTATTCTGTAATAAAGGAACAGCATTCAATATTGCTTTTGTATATCTTTGAGGCTCTGCATTTCCACTTTCAACACTCCAGCCACACGAGGCACCTTGGAAGCATCCTGCTTTCAGTTGATTGTCCTTTAACACTGAGGCCCCCAACCCCCTGGGCCATGGACCATATTAGTCCCTGGCCAGTTAGGAACCGGGCTACATAGCTGGCGGTGAGCAGCAGGTGCACCAGCCAAGCTTCATCTGTATTTAAAGCCGCTCCCCATCACTTGCATCACCGCCTGAGCTCAGCCTCCCGTCAGATAGGCAGAGGCATCAGATTCTCATAGGAGCTCAAACCCTACTGCACACTGCACATGCGAGGGATCTAGGTTGCACGCTCCCTATGAGAATCTAATGTCTGATGACCTGAGGTGGACCATCCAGTGGCAGCAAAACAAGCCTGGGGCTTCCACTGATTTTGCATTATGGTGAGTTGTAATAATTATCTCATTATACAGGGTGTCCATAAAGTTCATGTGCAATTTAAAATAGTTGTCTAACCCTAGACTTCTATTTGTCCACTATGATGAACTTTATGGACATCCTGAATATTATAATGTGATAATAATAGAAATAAAGTGCACAATAAATGTGATGCACTTGAATCATCATGACACCATCACCCTCACCTCCACTCTGGTCTGTGGAAAAATTGTTTTCCATGACAGTGTTCCCTGTGCCAAAAATGTTGGTGCCCACTGTTATAAAGAAGCAATAAGAAAAATGTTAGCTTATAATACTTTCATCCCCTTCAATTTCCCTACAGGGAAAAAGTTCCCTACAAGAAACTTTTCTTTTAATTGAAGGCCATTAACATATTGTAGATAAAAGGAAATGCATTTTACAAGGAGAGAATTATAGCAGTAGAGCAGTCTGTTTTGGGCAGGGGTCCTTCTATAATTGTACTGCATCTACCTTTGAGGTTGTTATTAAGAGTAGGAAGACCTTTGCTCAAAACCCTAATTTACCACTCACTCATTACCCATATGACCTTAGGAAGGTCACTTAACCTCTCTCAGTCTCAATAATCTACTCTGCAAAAAATTTTAGTAACACTTACCTTGGGATAGTAAGAGTTATATGAAAGTGATAAGTAAAGTGACTAAAATAGCTGCTTAATGAATGTTCATCCCTTTCTTTTCTCTCCTGGAGCCTACACAAAGGCCTTTTATAAAGAGCTGTCCTTATTACAAACCCATTTCTTAACCTAGTTCTGATTGTATCTTTCACCACATAACATTTTATTTCTATTTGCACAGGAGGAAATAGAAGTCTAGGGTTAGACAATATGGCCTGGTTTTTGGCTTAGTTATACTGCCCCCAAGTGTGAGTTCCTGAGGACCTATTGCTAGGTGACCAAATGTCCCAGTTTGCTCAGGGATTTTCAGGACAAGAGACTACAGTGCTAAAACTGGGAACCTCTTGGGCAAACTGGGACGAATTGGTCATCCTCTCTACTATGTCTATATCTAACACATAGCCTCTATTGCTCTTCTAAAGATAAATATCCCTGGAATCGCATGCTGTGCTTCATGGCAGAGACGTAAAAATAGTGATTATCTTGTGCCTGTATCAACAAGGGAGACCTTATTCCAGCTGACAGGGACAGGGAGAATGAGCCTCATACAAAATTGCTGCCAGCCATTTTAATCCCATTGAGGCGCCAACAATTTTATTTTGGAGTGTTTTATGAATGGAAAGATTAATCGTGATTACTTTTTGGCTACGTAGAGTGTAGCAAAGAATGAAGGATTGCTGAATCTAACTTTTCTATAGTATTTGGCTAGCTTTTCTTTTTATGCAAAATTAAAATTTTGTTGTTAAGATAGAAAGGATTGTTAAAACATCAAAAAGATTCTATAGCCTGTGCTGCCTCTCTTGATTCTAGGAAGTCACCTCTCATTCTACACTTGTGAATAATTGCTCATGTTGCAGACATGGAAATTTAGATGCAAAAGGGTCCGTTTCATGCCAGGAAGACAGATTCACTAGACTGGTGGCTCTAAGAGAAGCTGGAGGAACTGAGGAATTGTTTATAAACATCCGGTCTCTTAATAAATGAGGCCCAAGGGTACAATGTACACTCTTTGGGTGAAGGACATGGTTATGTGGGTAACTTTGACTTAGTTTGTACAAAAACAAAGTATGTAAATAAAACATGTATACCCCCTAATATTCTGGGAAAAAAAGTTAATAACAGACTGGCATACTTTAATTAACCCCAATAAACTCTCACCAACCAGCCTTGTGCAGTAGTGCTGCTGGTCAGGAAGGGAACGTTAGAACTAAATCTTGAGCATAGCAACCATGATTTTGGCACCTATTGCGCTGGTCAATCTGGGAGGATAATTTTGTGGAAACTCATTTTATTCTTTGGTATTTTCAAAATAAAATAGAGATATAAAGGGTGAAAAAAAAAATAAGGGAGAGGGTGGCGCCTGTGGCTCAAGGAGTAGGGCTCTGGCCCCATATGCCGGAGGTGGCGGGTTCAAACCCAGTCCTGGCCAAAAACTGGAAAAAAAAAAAAAAAGGTAGAAAACTATGTGAGAGTCAAATACTGTTTTTATAATTCATTTTCAAACCTTTCCATTTTCTGGGTCAATTCCCCCTTTAGACACGTGTGTACTGATAAGGTTGGATAAATAGGAGAGCTTGAATGACAGAGAGTTATATTTTCCTAAGTATTTCATGTAAGTGTTTTAGGTAACTTCACTTATGCTCTTGTATGCCAAGGCAACTTAGGTACTAGCGAAAGTGCTCACTTGAAGAACACAAAGGAAACTGGAAGTAGATGATTTCAGTAAATTCTCAGCAGTCAATATTTAAACAGTTCTTATTTACACATACCCAACTGGCGGTTCCGATTTGGGCTATGGCCTCTCTCATTTGCTGACTTGAAGGATTTGTGTAAAGACAATTCTAGTCATCAACAATAAAGATTAAGATACATAAAATGCTGTCAGGGATGGATTTGATTTTTCAGAAATACATTACTAAGAAATCGATGTCCTGAGTTTGATCAATAACAGCAATGCATGTGCATGCTTCTGTACCCCTTATTAAGCCTGCGGAACTCGGTCTGGAAAACCAATCTATTTCAAGCCACTCAGAGGTAGAAAAGTCTTTCCCAGCCCTGAATGGCTCTTTGTCAAGCCTGCACAAGCCCCCGTGTGCCCCAGGATTATCTCTATTCTGGACAGTGCTGTCTTGGGGTAATGGATCGCTGGAGCCCTGGGCTTGGTTGACACATTGCTCCAAAGTGTCAGAACAACAGCTGGCTCAGTTTCTCTGCCCTGGAAGCCCAGCAACAGCTCACTGCTATGATGGATTACATGTGTGGTGCAGCCTATCACTGTAATACATCAAGACCCAGCACTTATTTGAAGGTGAATTAGTCAAAAGATGGAGTTCTTACAAGCTCCAAACCAGGAAAAGGAATCTGATTGAATTATAGAATGAAAGACAAAGTAACTGGCATGAGGCTTAGTGACTGTTAAATGAGGGGCTATTTCTAAGATATCATCCCCATTAAGAGCGCATCATTATCAGATGAGGTTTTATTGCTGCTCTGCTTTCTTGAAGCGTGATTCATCTCTTCCATCAGTACCACCATCCCCATCAGAGCAGCTGGACTATAGTTTGGACATACTTTTTTTCTGTGTCTTTGTATAGACTTTCTAAATCCATCCTTACTATAAACAACCAGATTCCCTCTGTCTAAATTTCAAGTACTTGTTCAGTTTCTTTCTCTTCCCTTTTACACCTTTGCTCCAAATCCACACAGAGCAGAATGAGACTATGAGATGTAGAAGTCTGTGCCACTCTGTCCCACATGATGCAGTCAACCTCTTTGGCATTAGTTCATCAAATTATTCATTTACTACGTATTGATTTGGCATTGAACTTGTTAAGATGTTTTAATTTCATATAATAAACATGCAGTGTTTAAAAATCTAGGATATTTATTATTTCACATAGCGAGATGTCTAGAAGAGGCAGTTCCAGCTAGGGTTGTGCAGTGGCTCATTGACCTCATCAAATACTCAAATTCTTCCACCTTTATGTTCCACCATCTGTCTTTCTGCATATTACTTCATGGTTTCAAAACAGTTGCTGTGGTTCCAGCCATCATATGTAGACATAACAACATTGATAAGAGGGAGAGACAGACAGGAAAATTTTCCCACATTTTTAAGAGTGAGCAAGGCTTTCCTAGAAACCAGTAGCAGACTTTCCTCAAGACTCCCTGACCAGAGTTGTGTCCTTTTACCATGTCCATTGATTAGGAAACAGAGACCAGCATGAATGTCAGGCTAGAGCCTGCTGCCTTTCCTTCTCTAAGGACATGAGGGTGAAGGAGGGTGAACAAAATTGAGATTTTGGAAGCAAAGAAGAAGAGATATGGGTATTTGCAGCCTGGAAATTGATGGTGTCTGCTATAGGCTGCTAGCTCTGAAGCCCAGGTGAAACCTTTCTTCAGGTTCTTAGGAGTCACCGGATGGCAGGTTGTTGTAGACAGAATGATACACCATCCAAATCCCTCTTTGGGAATAATGAACTTACTCTATTAGCTTCTGGGCAGCCCCCCGTCAGTCCTCTGCAAAATAAGACTGCTTTATCCAAGGTCATGTGCTTTCCAGAGTCATCCTGCATCCAGTGACTGATCAAAACTTGGGTAGAAAGGCCTGAAACCATGGCTGCACTTGGAGAGTCTCTGAAGGACCATCCATCTTTAGGGCTCCTGGTGACAGCATCACAGCTCAGTGTCTCCTCCTGCCCAGTCCTGCTTTTTCCCCTCCCATCCACAGGTAAGGATCCCGAGGTGCTCTGTGTTAATTCTCCTGCTTGCTGCTCTCCATCTCAGAGCCTATTCTGGGACACAAGCAACATAGGGTCCTGACTTTAACACTCCCTTCAGACTCGATCACATGGAACTAACCAGAGAGGTGGCCCTCTTTCCATTGGTAGAAACGCAGTAATTTGGATTATGTCAAATAGGGAAAGGAGTTCTGAACCAACTGAAAATTCTAATCTCCTAAGAAGGTTCTCCCAACCTCCTAATAATTTCCCGTCCACTTTAGTTTCCTGAGGAGGTGCAGAATGTGAGAACTCATCGAGCTCAAAGATGGGTCAGAAACATAGTTCTCTTTCTGTTATTGCTTTGAGCAAAAGTGGACTAACAAATAGGTCATTTCCAATGTGATACGTTGTGACAGCACTTTGGTCCTTGCTACTCGAAGTAAGGTCCATGGATTTGCAGCATCACATCAGCTGGGAGCTTGTTAGAAATGACAAATGCAGGCCACATACCCACTCCATCTGAGTCAAACCCTGCATTTGAATACGTGCACTACTTTTCTATCTTCTCTCCTGCAGCTAAATAAAAAATATTCCCCTCATTTAGTTACCACATGCCCTGAATTTCTACTATGACCATTACTACTCTTGGGTTTAGGTACTTTAAAAATAATTACAAAGGCTTTGGGGGGCTAACATGTGCATTCACTAACACTTTAAACTGAATCAGTTCAGCCAGGACACTGAGCCTTCTTGGGTACCAGCTCTGCGAGCTCAATGTTTTGTCAGCCTTTCTCCTCTTCAGGAACATCAAAAGGCAGTTGAAAAAGAAAAAAAGGCATTTGAATACCTGATGGAGAAGGAAGGGCCAGACAAGAGGCTGGAGGTGGAAAGACGGTAGGAGAGGCTCCAGAGTCAAACTTCACAGCTCCCTTCAAGACCAGAAAAGCATTTGATGCTTCTCATTGGCTAAATCTGTAGGTGTGAACTCCTGACCACAAGCACCTCTTGGCCCATGAGGGCATTCCACTTTCTCCTTGTTTGCTCATCAAGACAAGTGGAAAAAGTCAGATCACGGACCAGCTTCTCACTGACGCTTTGTGTCGGGAAAGGCACTGAGGGTATCTGGCCTGGGAAATGTGTAAAATAATTTCATTTTTCCTCCGCAAAGGATAGAAAACAGTCCTGTGGCTGCCAGCTTTTTATCAGGAATGGTGACCGCTGGAATGGTGCCACTGTCCTGCCCCACAGCAGTGACTTCAGGAGGGTGAGGCACAGAGGCCAGGCAGAGGGCCCTGGATGCTTGCCAAGGGACGTAGGTGCTAGAGGGCCCTGGGGACAAGCTCTAGGACCCTCAGCAGTGGTGAGGGAGGAAATAGCCAGTCCCACATATCAGAAATCTGCCAACTGAAGGGCCTCTAGGACATATGCCGTTAGGGAGAACCACCGCATTTATGGGCCCCTTCACTTCTTGAGATCTTAGTTCTTGTTCCTTGGATCTCGTAATCTTGATCCCCGAATCTTTTTTGTACCTTCCAATGGATGGTAATACCAACTCTGAGAGTAAGTTATTTTGTTTTAGTGTCCTCATCTGCAAAGGGGGAATAACTAACTTCACCCTGATGTAATTTTCTCAAAAGGTTAAATGTTAAGCAGTAATTTAAAAATCAGGCTGTAGGCTTGGCGCCTGTGGCTCAACGGGCTAAGGCGCCAGCCACGTACACCTGAGCTGGTGGGTTCGAATCCAGCCCGGGCCCACCAAACAACAATGGTGGCTGCAACCAAAAAATGGCCGGGCGTTGTGGCGGGCACCTGTAGTTCCAGCTACTTGGAAGCCTGAGGCAAGACACTCACGTAAGCCCAAGAGTTGGAGGTTGCTGTGAGCTGTGATGCCACGGCACTCCACCCAGGGTGAGAGCTTGAGGCTCTGTGTCACAAAAAGAAAAAAAAATCAGGCTTTAAGGTCTTATTTTTTCATCAGTAGATAGAAAGTTAGTAGAAAGCACAGCAAGGAAAGAGGGTACTTGTGGGTAAGCTAGGAAGTAGTAACCTTGATCTCTAATAGAGGGATCCCAAGCACTGTGGCCTCTGGGGGCTATTAGAGATAAGTTAGGGGTGCAAGCACCTTTGGCATTACTGTTTCCCCTTTCAGAGTGTGTCACCTCTCTGGCATGAGTGCAAACTGTCAGTGGGAAGAAAGAGGGAAGGTCTTGCTCCTCCTTCTCAAGGGAATAGTCTGTAAATTGCATTTGTCAATTCCACTCCTAACTGCCCAGAAGTTACACACGTGGCCATCTTTACTTGCCAGAGAGGATGGGAATTGTAATCTTTTCCCTCTAGGAGGCCATGAGATCATCATAAACTGAAAGTTCTGTCTTTGAGGAATAAAGGTAAAAGTGACATTGGAGGACAGAGCTAGCAGCCACGTTATACTCAGCCCCATTCAAAATAATGAGACCACTTGAAAAATAGCCAAAGAGAGAAGAGAAGCAGACCCTCCTCTCGTTGTCCTTCCATAGCTTCTGACTGGTACCCAAACCTGGATGCCAGGACTCTTTCTCATTTTGAGTCCAAAGAAATTCCTCTGCAGAATTCATTCCATTCTGTATTTAGAATGCTAGATAAATTCTACTCTCCTAGAATAATGTTAACATCCAAGTTAGATTATATCTAAATGGTGAAAATCAAAAATTCCCCAGGGGACAGAACAAGATGCTCTTGAAACTGAATTAGTGGTAAATGAGGGTGTTTGAGAAGTGTAAAGTAACTGCTACCTCTTCTCTTTTAATTACTCTCAGACAGAGAAAAATGGAAGTTACTGTTCTTTCAAGATCATACTTAAACAATCAGCCTATTTTGAGGCCAGCAGACACCATCATGACTCATAACACTCTGAGTTTTGAGCATAGTCTGTGCTGCATAGAAGAGTTAGCAGTCCTGGTAAGAGACTTTCTAAGGAGCGGCAGTCTGGGGAATCAGTCTGACTCCTGCCCACCAGCAAAGCTTAACAGAGAGGTTCTAAAGAAGATATTGACAGTTAGCTTTGAGACAGATGTCACTTACATGGCTGTGCACAACAGGAAGAGCGATACAAAACAACACGATTAATAACCAGTGGGGGCCAAATCGCTAGGGGCCCTGACACAAGCACTTCATAAAGATGAACAAAAGCTTCCACTGTAAATAATGCAGATTTAGCTGTGAACGTTGCTTGGCGTGTCCTTAGCTGTGGCAACACGTTGCTTTCTTGCTGTTGGAGATTTTACAGAGGACATGAAGCAAAGGGAGAAACAAAAGAGATGCAGAATGAGGCAGATGAATATTAGCGTTTTTATGTTTCACTTATAAAGACACAGTACACATGGGTCACGTGTGGACATGTACAAAGCAAGCATAAAGACCCTGGGCAGGGAGGGAGGCAAGAGGGCGATTATTGAAGCTATTTCATCCTGTCTAGCTAAGTTTTAGGGCACCGTTATGAATACTAAGTGAATCTCCATAAGACGCCCATAGTTTTTCCTCTTCTCATCAGCTTATATTGTATAAGTCAGGGAACTCATGAAGAGTGAATGTTGTTTCAAGGCAAAAAACAATTATTGTGAGAACAACAAAAGACCCACCACGGGTCATTTGATGAATTTCCAGAGGAATGATATAAATGGGCTGTGCTTGGAGCATTTAATCATACCTGGTGGTGCATTCCTCATCACTGAGCAGCATCCTGCTCTGACTCAGTCCTGCTTAGGTGACTATCTTTATAAGGCAAATCTGAAATTTAATGTAAATATAAAGACACTTGGAGCGGGAGGGTGGGGTGCTGTCACGAGTGCTTCCCGAGGGGCAGACAGGCTGATGAAACAGACATGAACTTGTCCAGGATTTTCCATCTCTTTACCCTTTCTTTCCTCCTGTACTTTATTTATTTATTTATTTATTTATTTATTTATTTATTTATTTATTTATTTTTTTGAGACAGAGCCTCAAGCTGTTGCCCTGGGTAGAGCGCGGTGGCATCACAGCTCACAGCAACCTCCAATTCCTGGGCTCAAGCGAGTCTCTTGCCTCCACCTCCCAAGTAGCTGGGACTACAGGCACCCACCACGATGCCCAGCCATTTTTGGGTTGCAGCCGTCATTGATGTTTGGCGGCCCAGGCTGGATCCGAACCCGCCAGCTCAGGTGTACGTGGCTGGCGCCTTAGCCCGTTGAGCCACAGGCGCCGAGCCTCCTCCTGTACTTTAAAGGCACTGACGTGGATCAGACACTGGGGAGATGGAATTGAATAAGCAGTGGTTTATGTGCTCAGCACACTCAGTCAATTGGGGAGAACAGATCTAGAAACAAACAAATGACGTTACACTGAGCAACAGGGTAGAAGGAACACGTTCAGAATGTTCTCAAAGCATAGAGGATGGCTGAACTGTCTCTGGAAGTGATGTTTGGGCAGAATCTTAAATACGAGTAGAAATTTTCTGGGTAAGGAGTGAACGTTCCCTTCTGGAAAGAAGAAATATCAAGTAAAAAGGTTTAGAGGCTTGAAATAGTAAGATGTATTTAGGGAACATCAAATGGGTCAGTGCAAAGCCAGGCAGGGACACGAGTGAAAGAGAAGTTAAAAATGAGGCTAGTGGGCACATGGCCCACGTGTGTAGTCCCAGCTACTTGGGAGGCTACAGTGGGAGGATCCCTTTAGCCCAAGAATTTGAAGCCAGCCTGGGCAACACAGTGAGACCCCCATCTCAAAAAAATTATGAGGCTGGCAAGGGACATTGATGCCCTGATAGTGTCTGGTCATCTCTTTTTTGATCTTATGGGTGATAGGATTGTGGCGGAGGAGGATGAGAGGGCTGACGGAGGCCCTGAGCAGTGGCAGCCAGGGCTGCTTCTCACTTCCCACTTCCTCCCACCTCACAGGCAGGCATGATGGGGAAAATAGTTCAGAGGTCTAGGAAAAGAAGTCCAAACTGGGTATGGGTAGGTACCACTGGCCTGGTGACACAGAGACACTTGCCATACACATCAGTTGTGGGTCAGCAGAAAGTGAAATCCTCTCCGGGTGGTTGAGGTGGACCGACTCTGATGAAGGACCACCTGGGAGGTGTGAGCAGGTGCTTAGGTACTAGCAACAGCAGAAACTACAGCTTGGGCTGAAGAGGCAAGGGAAAGACGCTGTTGGCAGAATCAAGTGAGGAGCTGCCCAGGAGATCTGTAGTAATGAAGGGAAAGAGTGTCAGAGACGAGAACCCAAGTAGGAAGGGAGTGGGGGAGAAAACTCTTTTCTCCAGGCCTTTGATCCCTTGCTGGTGCCCGCATTGGCCAAACCCAACCAGAGTCAGCTGATAAGGTGACTCTGTTTCACCTCTGTCTAGGTGATAGAGTTCACAGGGCCCTCCTTCCAGACCCCAGAGAAGGGCAAGGAAGGGTGATGGAGAAACTGAGTTGAGAGTGGGGAAGATAGAGAATAGCTATCCAGTTCACTACAGACTTACTCTCCTCCCCTAAAGACCCTCAGGGATGGGGAATTGACTCTGGTGGTCAACTCAGTCCTTTTCTTGTCAATTAATCCCACACTTATCTGTTTTAAATCTTCTTGTTTGATAGACTCCTTTGAGAATCTGATGAAAACAATGGGCTCTTTCTCCAGGAACAAAACACATATGGATAAAATTTGCATTCAATTTTTATACCCTCTAGAACTTTACCACTGTTAACTTACAAACCATGAGATTTATGCATTTGGAAAGGAGACTTGATTTGTTAAAAAAAATTGCAGCCTGCACAGTGGCATTCTGACAGGCTAGGAAGAGCAGCTCCAGCTGAAAACCAATAGCAAGGCACTTCCAGGGAGGGAGAGAGAAGACAGGAATTTACACTGGATGGACTGCCCACCTACACATACTCACGAAACTTCATGAAAGGGAGTCATGTGCATGGGTGCTCCATACATATATATAACTGGTCATATGTGTAATAGGAGGTCTACGAAATGCTAAAGATTTTGCAGTTCTGGAAAGTTTTCCCACACTCCCTTGCAAATCTGATATGATGCTGAATATATAAAATAAAAGATTTTTACTTAGCTTTCCAACTAAATATGTTGGAAAAGGGATACATCCAATATTTAACCCCAATTAATAACTGCTGGTTTTAAAGAATCTGTACTAAATGCAGTTGTCTTTTGGTGTCTTAGGGGGATTGGTGCCAGGATATTCTGCAGATACCAAAATTTGAGGATGCTTAAGTCCCTGATGTAAAATGGCACCGTATTTGCACATGACCTATGCATATCCTCTGTGTAGAGTCATATGCCACCTAGCGATGTTTTAGTCAACAATGGCAGTGGTCCCACAAGATTATAATACTGCAGAATACTGTATGTTTCTATGTTTAGATATGTTCAGAGTCACAAATATTTTCCATTGTATACAGTACAGTAACATGCTAGACAGGTCTGTAGCTTAGAAGCAAATAGGCTTACCACGCAGCCTAGGTGTTGTGGGCTATTCCATCTAGGTTCGTACAGATACACTTTCTGATGGTCATACAAGGATGAAGTCGCTTAATGACACATTTCACAGAACATATCCCTATCCATGACACGTAGCTGTACTTTTAGATCATTGATAGCTTACTTAAAATACTTCATATAATGCAAATGCTATGTACCGAGTTATGATACTATATTATTTAGGGAATAATGACAAGGAAAAAGAAGTCTGTACATGTTCAGATGCAACTTTTTTCTAAATATTTTGATCTGAAGTGGTTGACTCCATGGACGCAGAACTCATAGATATGGAGGGACAACTGTACTAATCTGGGATATCTTTTCTAATCTAAATAAGTTGTCAGCACCAAATCTGTGCGGTCCATGTAAGTCTACAGTATCAATACTTATTTCTACTGTCTTTGGACAGCTGGATGACAATTTTTGAGAACTATTCAATTTGCTTCTATAAAAACCACTTCTTCTATCAAATAAACACACTCATTTCCACTTTACTTCCATGAGTCAGTATATACTCAGCAGAATTATTAATACTGTGAAAGTTGATCATAAGAATTGGGTTATTCTTATCACACCCAACTAAAACAGAGTTGAGAGACCAGGGAGAAAAAGCACTCTGGGACATAAGGTTGCTTGACCTGACTGCTGAAACTGACTGTTGTAACCTGACACTGGCTACTGAAACAACCTGCTACAATCTAAACTGGTTTTACACACTGCTGCTAGCTCTCCAATCAGTTGCCAGGTCTCACAACTGGCCAGTGTCAATGAACTTTCTCAAAGAGCAATACACGACTTTTCTCATTTTCGTAGACCTTCTAATCTTTTCATTGTTTTTCAATCATTGGATCTGTGTGTATGCTCTGAATTGCAGTTCTTTCTTCCCAAATTAGTGTTTTAATTTCAAAGATTTGTCTCTATATTTTATCAGACTTCAGCAATACTCATGTCATGGGAAGTCATCACCACACTTTTGAAAAACGTGCCTCCTAACCTAGCACTGCCACGTTAGATGCGACTTAGACATTTGGGCACAATCCATCCTGTTTCCAAGGCTTGTGTTATTGGCATGTTAATTATTACAGCAAATGATAAAATGTGCAAAATGGTATCCCCCTTCTTAATGACATAAATAAATGAAGCAATTAATTTTACACAACAAAAACAAGCAATACAATAACTTACAAATTTGGAGTTTCTTCATTATTACATCAAATTGCAAAATGGAAACATGTAATTTCAAAGGGCTCATATGTAAAAATGGAAACACAGCTGATGCCGCGTCAGCTTGTGGGCTGCAAAATAATGTGGGGCTTGCACAGTGTGGAACAGTCAACATCTTTTAGATACACCAGGCCAGATATGATTCAGAAACTATAAATCTTCCTAGAGCTGAGCCATCCCAATGATCTAAGCCATTTATGTGCTGCAATGAAAAACAAAACAACTTTTTCTTACTTCCCTTATATATTAGTTTGGAATTCTAGAAGTTACTTTGCTTAGGACCCTCATCTCCATTTACCTGCAGTTGCCGAAGCTGAAAGCCTATGATTGATCTTGAAACTTCAATATCCTGAAAGAAATTAATGGAGAAGCAAATTTCCTAGGAGAACTGACAACAGTTTTTAAATGAAATGTGTAAACACCCAGCCTGACGTACTATATTGCCCACCATCTTTGAGACCGTCAGTTTCAGGGCTGACATTTGGTCCTGTGTGTTTGTTTTGCTGAGTGAGAAAGTAACACATATTTTCTTTGACATCTTGTGCAATTTTACAAGTATTCAGGGCACATTCCCTACTTTGCATGGAAAATGTATTTGCACAGTTGTCAGAATGATGGACAGGGGAGCGAGTGATGGGATAGAGCACTGATCTTTGCTTGTTATTACATACAATAGCCTGGTAGGAATCATGATGTGTTGGTGAGACAAACTGTGTCCCATTCTGGAACATATTAAGTTTGTCTCCAGGACACACATGACTTCGCTAGGGTGTCGAACCTCATTCATAATAGATGCTAATCTTTTCAGGGCTGACTGATGACAGCACTTCCTGCCCTTCACGGAATTAGAGCTGGGTTTTATCAAAGGACTCAAACTGCCTGCTAATTAGACTAATTCCCTTCATCATGAATTATTTATTTCCATTGGTAACCGATCACTGTGACATTAATGGGTTCTGCTCAACTTAGTTTCATACTAATACACACTAGGAGTTAAATGTTTAAGAATTCCTGATATTTCACCCCAGGTCAAGTGTATCTTTGTCTAATATTTGACAGATTCAATGCAGTTTCAATGATTGTGTTTTAGGTACAAATAAAATGGGTCAAAGTTCCAGATTTTAGTGACAGGAAATTCGTTTCTTTCTCTGCTCAGGTACCTCCTGGCTTAGCTAGAACAAGAGTAAGTCACCTCCTTCTGGGGCATGCTCCCTGCGAAGCATAGTATTTTATCAAGGTCAAACAATCTCATGGAAGTGCTGGTGACCCTCTTTAGGATAACAGTATTTCAAAGTTGAACTAGACATAATGTCAGCTAGCAAAGGTGAAATGATACTTCAATTACTGCTATCTGCTATCAGTAAAAATGAAAGTGTAATATCTTGCTTACTTATTTGTAAGATGCAGAATACACTTTTCAAAAATGAACTTAACAGATCTGATAGTCCAATACTATATTTATTTATTAACTTCTGAGATTCTATAGATCAGCATTTCTCAAAGGGTAGTCCACATATATCATCTGCGTCATGGAGATGGTGTTGAAATGTAGATTCCTGGGCCACAAATAAAGCCTGTTAGAATCTCGGGGAATGGGATCAGAATTTGTATCATTAACAAATACCCCATCTGATTCTAGAGCCAGGTTAGAATCCTTGACATCAGTTATCCAGAAAAAACTATAATTGATTAACATTTTACCAGAAATACTGAATTTCTTCATTCAACAGGCACAGGACACTCCCCCACGAGGTTAGTATTGATTGGCTTCTGAATGGAATTGGCATCTGTTGCAGAGTCATCAACACACATAAAACGCACATCACTTACTTTGACAGATCACTAAGGAGGTTTGTGAATGATGGAAGTAAAAGGTGGGCATCAAACTTTTGCACAGAGGACACATGAGAAGAAGGAGTCAAGTAGTGAGACATACACACAGTCAAGGTGATTAGAAACAGGTGACAGGGCCCGTGTACACACACACACTGGGGCATGTGTTTGTGGTTGGTAGGTTAGGCTGTTAAATGCTGCATTGTGGAAAATGGTGAGAAAAAGCAAAAAACATCACATTAAGTAGAAGCTAGAGAGGCAATGACAAAGTTTGAACAAAGGCATTATATACTCCACAGTACAATGGAGCAAAACCACAAATAACAGGTTCTGTTAAAAGCAGCTATGGTTCAACCCAAAGGCTGTTTTCTTATGTGTACCACGTGTCAAAGATTACTGGTCTCAAATTGCATGTACTTGCACAAGCAAAAAGCAAGGCTTTCAGAAGAGTCAGGGTTACATTCAAGGAACAACACGTTCTGCACATTCATAGTAAATTCTAGCACACTTTTTTTTGTGAAGCATAGATAATTTATTGGTTCAGATTTTCTAAGGAAAGTGGGAATATTGCATCACAGGAGTTTTAATAGTCAAAGACACATAACATCTATGTAACCAAGAAAATGTTGATTTATAGTTATACGGTGCCCTATGCTATTTTTTTATTTTTATTTATTTATTTATTTATATATTTATTATTTTTATTATTAAATCATAGCTGTGTACATTAGTGCAATCAAGGGGCACAATGTGCTGGTTTCATATACAATCTGAACTATTTTCATCAAACTGATTAACATAGCCTTCATGGCGTTTTCTTAGTTATTGTATGAAGACATTTGTATTCTGCATTTAGTAGGGTTTGCCTGCACCCTTCTAAGATGCACCATAGGTGTGGCCCCACCAATTACCCTCCCTCCACTCCAACCTCATTCCTCCCCAACCCTCCCTTGCCCTTTTCCCCATATTCTTGTGCTATAGTTGGGTTATAGCCTTCATATGAAAGCCATAAATTAGCTTTATAGCAGGGATGAGTACATTGGATACTTTTTCTTCCATTCTTGAGATACTTTTCTAGGAAGAATATGTTCCAGCTCCATCCACGTAAACATGAAAGAGGTAAAGTCTCCATCTTTCTTTAAGGCTGTGTAATATTCCATGGTATACATGTACCACAATTTATCAATTTATTCGTGGGTCGATGGGCACTTGGGCTTCTTCTATGACTTAGCAATTATGAATTGGGCTGCAATAAACATTCTGGTACAGATATATTTGTTATAATGTGATTTTTGGTCTTCTGGGTACATACCTAGTAAAGGAATTATAGGATCAAATGGCAGGTCAATTTTTAGATCTCTAAGTATTCTCCAAACATCCTTCCAAAAGGAACGTATTAGTGTGCATTCCAACCAGCAGTGTAGAAGTGTTCCCTTTTCTCCACATCCACATCAACATCTCTAGTTTTGGGATTTTGTGATGTGGGCTAATCTTACTGGAGTTAG